>JADLZK010008402.1:0-60513 GCA_015847255.1 Hyparrhenia diplandra | reverse complement strand
CCACGCGCCTGTAATCCTCGCCTTTTCCCACGCATTTCGTCGAGCACATCGCCCGCACCCCGCACCACCACAGCCACCATCACAAACCTTCTGCGCTGCGCACCGGTCGGCGAACGGCTGGACGATGGAGGGCGACGACTTCACGCCGGAGGGCGGCAAGCTCCCCGAGCTCAAGCTAGGTCCGCGTGTTCGCGCGCGCCACACCGTCCTTAGTTTCTTTAGATCCGTCGGCTCACTCGCTCCTCTTTTGTCTTATTTTTTCTTTTGTTTGGACAGATGCGAGGCAAGCGCAGGGTTTCATCTCCTTCTTCAAGAGGCTGCCGCAGGTCTGTGGCCTTCAGTTTCGGGCGACTATTTTGGAGTCTTTTTTTTGGGGAGAATTTTTGGAGCCTTTTTTAGTTGGCTCATTTAGTTCCCTTTCTTTTTCCTTTTTGTGTCAGGATCCTCGGGCCGTTCGTCTCTTCGATCGCAGGGTAAGTGATTCCAATACATGTGGATGTGAACCTGTTTTGTTCATTTTTATCACGGGCAATAGTGTGAACTTGAGAAATGGGGGGAAATGGCTCTGGTACGAGACTGTTGTCACTGTTAGAAAATATGGACAGTTGTGCCTTTTATTGTCACCTGATAAGTGAACGTGTATATTGCAGATGATTCATTAAATAGCTACAAAGCCTACAATAGTGTTGGTTCAATTTAGGGATTTAATTCCTTATATCAGCTTCATGTGCTTGTATGTTTAATTCAAAGTCCTCAATAACCTAAAACTGGTAATAATGAGGTAGCAAACTAGGGAACTTTTTGGCATTTGTGAGCAGTGCTGTGTACTTTGGAACTTGGATTACATAATCTATGACCACAGTTTTTTTATCCAATACGATCGTGCCCTGCCTGAAAGTCCATCTGAAGAAATGATCAACAATTGAGAAATTGTTTCCTTGGAAGGGGGCATAAACATTAAAAAAAATTTCATGAATTTCATGCAGATATAAGATGACATTTCTTCCAGACTTATTTCTACTATGGGGCACTCTTTTTCTGCGTTGAATTTGCTTGCCAAAACTATCTTTGTACTATAGCAATCACTACTGTTGAGGGATACTGTGTCCAGGCAGAGTTAAATTTAGCTGTTTTTCTTTGTCTTTTGGGGATTTAATTCCTATGTGTGTCAACCTTCCACTGTAAAATGGCATGCTATAACTAATGCTTGAATGTGGTTCAGGATTATTACACTGCCCATGGTGAGAATGCTACGTTTGTTGCAAGGACATACTACCACACAATGTCTGCCTTGCGTCAATTAGGTAGCAGCTCTGATGGGATCTCAAGTGCCAGTGTGAGCAAGGCTATGTTTGAGACCATTGCCCGCAACATTTTGTTGGAAAGGACTGACCGCACATTAGAGCTCTATGAGGGAAGTGGGTCAAGTTGGAGGCTAACAAAGTCTGGAACACCTGGAAATATTGGTAGTTTTGAAGACATTCTGTTTGCAAACAATGACATGCAAGATTCACCAGTCATTGTTGCTTTGTTTCCAGTGTGCCGGGAAAGTCAGCTGTATGTAGGGCTTAGTTTTTTGGATATGACCAATAGGAAGCTTGGATTGGCTGAGTTCCCTGAAGATACCCGATTCACAAATGTTGAATCAGCTCTTGTTGCATTAGGTTGCAAGGAGTGTCTTCTCCCAGAAGATTGTGAAAAATCCATTGATCTGAATCCCCTTCGAGACGCCATTAGTAATTGTAATGTTCTGTTGACTGAGAAAAAGAAGGCTGACTTCAAATCCAGGGATCTTGCACAAGATCTTGGTAGAATAATCAGGGGTTCTGTTGAGCCTGTACGTGATCTGCTATCTCAGTTTGACTATGCTCTTGGTCCCCTTGGAGCTCTTTTATCTTATGCCGAGTTGCTAGCAGATGATACTAACTATGGAAATTACACAGTTGAGAAGTACAATCTGAACTGCTACATGCGACTTGATTCTGCTGCAGTAAGAGCATTAAACATTGCAGAAAGGAAAACTGATGTTAACAAGAACTTCAGTTTGTTTGGTTTGATGAACAGAACCTGTACTGTTGGGATGGGAAAAAGATTGCTTAATAGATGGCTGAAGCAACCTCTAATAGATGTTAATGAAATTAATAACCGATTAGACATGGTTCAGGCTTTTGTAGAAGACCCAGAGCTTCGTCAGGGACTCAGGCAACAACTTAAAAGGATATCAGATATTGATCGTCTAACACATGCTCTCCGAAAGAAATCAGCTACTCTGCAGCCTGTTGTTAAGCTTTACCAGGTTATTGCTGCAACCTACTGTTATTTTATTTTAATGATTTTGAAAGATAATTTCTTGCCTGAAAATGTATTTGAATATACAGTATTTGTACTAGCTGCTAGTGTAAGGCTAGTAACCTTTAATGAAAGGAGTGCACCTAACCTTTGTAGCACTCCCTCCAATTCCAAATGTAGTTCCCTTTAGAATCCTAGTTGGTCAAACTTTTTTGTAATTTCGCCAATCAATATATAGGAAGCCATATGGATTGATAGCACATAGTTGATGTTACTAGAATCATCATGGAAAATACTTTCATAATATGTAACAGTCAAAGTGTCATGCTAAAGACTGTCGTTGTCCTAGTCCTACATTTTAAATTACAAGGAATGCTTATTTCTGTGTATTTGTGCATGACATTTGAGGAAACAGAGTAGACTTAGGTTTCTTAAAACAAGGGCAACACCTTCTAAGATGCATGCCTTTTTCCACAATTTTTTTAACCCATTTACTTATTGGTTTTGCAGTCCTGTAGCAGAATCTCTTACATCAAGGGCATTCTACAGCAATATGATGGCCAATTTTCCACATTGATAAGGTCAAAGTTTCTTGAACCATTAGAAGAATGGATGACAGAGAATCGATTTGGTCGGTTTTCTGAACTTGTTGAGACAGCTATTGATCTTGATCAGCTGGAGAATGGAGAGTACAGAATATCTCCTCTATATTCTTCTGATTTGGGTGTACTAAAGGATGAGCTTTCTGTGGTTGAAAATCACATAAGTAATCTGCACGTGGATACAGCTACTGATCTGGATCTTTCTGTTGATAAGCAACTGAAGCTAGAAAAAGGACCTCTTGGACATGTGTTCAGAATATCAAAGAAAGAGGAGCAGAAAGTCAGGAAGAAGCTCACTGGCAGCTACTTAATCATAGAAACTCGTAAAGATGGTGTAAAGTTCACAAGTTCTAAGCTGAAAAGGCTAAGTGATGAATACCAGGCACTGTTTGGTGAGTACACAAGTTGTCAGAAAAAGGTGGTTGATAATGTAGTGAGGGTCTCAGGCACCTTCTCAGAGGTACACTAAGATAATTATCTTAACTTCATAGTTTATTTTTCTCTGTACAGATTGGATAAATCTTCAATTCTTGGTGTAGGTATTTGAAAATTTTTGCTGTAATTCTGTCGGAGTTGGATGTTTTACAAAGTTTTGCTGATTTGGCAACTATTTGCCCAGTTCCTTATGTTAGGCCAGACATCACAACATCGGTAAGAAACACTTCCTAAAACTCCTTTAAAATGACAAATTTCGAACATGCCTCTAATCTTGAGAACACATTACAGGATGAAGGAGATATTGTTCTACTAGGTAGCAGACATCCTTGTCTAGAGGCACAAGATGGTGTTAACTTTATACCCAATGATTGCACTCTGGTAAGTTTCCTGTGATATGATATTTGCAATTGCAGCACTTAATTACTGAAGTTAGTGATGGTTCAATGGCCCTTAATAGGTGAGAGGGAAAAGTTGGTTTCAGATAATCACTGGGCCAAACATGGGAGGAAAAATCCACATTTATAAGACAGGTTAGATTTGCACTTTGATGGTAAATTTTTTTTGATAAACCAAAGGAATTTATTTATAATGTCATAGATTTATGTATAGGAAAGATAGTCTTTCTGGTACTATATCTATTACCTCTCTTTATTAACATATATAATGTCCTAGAGTGCAGCTTTGATTTTGAGTACAGCTTTTTTGTATTGATAATGTGGAAATACTGTCTAATTAGTTGTGTAAAATTTTTTTCATAATATATAATTATTTTTTTGTTGTCATATCGGTATAAAAGCTGTGGTCGAAGTTTCACATTGGCGGCCATGCCGGTGTCCAAAACATAATACATTTACAGAGGGAGTATATGGCCACTATTCCTCCTATAATATATCATTTGTGGCAACCAAAGTTTGACCATTAGAAAGTATTTCTAAATACAAAACTAACGCGACCACTTTTGTAGCTCAAACTTTTCATATGCTTAGACCAGTTTGTCAAAGACAACAAAGTTTGAGTTTTGAAATATGTGTGTTCTTGGGATAGAGGGAGTACGGATCAATTATTCATGCATATGACTATATGAGTGAATAATTAGCATTTGTTTTCAGTTATGGAAAATTTCACTTATAGTTGTGTATTAAATTTAGTAGAGCTCTCCATCTCCACTTCCTCGAAAAACGCATACTTAAAACATATGTGAACTTAAATGTGTAAATAAATATATAAATTTATTGCTACACTTGGATCCACATCTTATGTGCTGTTCCATTTTTATACCCGTATTATATATTGAACTACAAGTTGTCTGTGATGATCACTAACCACTACCACCCTATAGGCTATATGCATAATGCAAGCATTATAATGCAATAGTATTATAATAAAGAGTCTGTATTTTCAAAACCAAAAAAAAAAAAAAGAGTTTGTGTGCTTATAATGCAATAGTTGTCTGTGATTTCTTTTTCTGTTTTCTAGATAGCCATGTGGGGTGACTTATTGAGTAGCATATTCATACATATTTGATCCAAGAACTTTACACAAGCATATGGATTGCCCAGAAATTTAATTCTCCATGATTGCTAAAGTAGGGGTTTTGCTAGGACCCAAAATGTTGCTGGTACAAAGTCAGCTGTATGAGCATGTATATGATTCCTCTTGATATACTCTTTGAAAAGTTGATGGTAAATGAGGTCTTTTATCCCAAGAATCCAGTAAAGAGTTTCAACATTGATCTGTAACTCCTTGATCAATGTGTTTGGAAAAACTGAAAGCAAACCAGTTTGATTCAATTGGAGTGCATTTGGAATTTTGGACATGTTAAACATACTGTGTGAAGTTCCTCCATGTTCTAGCTCCATCTTCTAATGCTTGGACGTTGGCTACTGAATTTAATATATATTTTCTAACATGTTACTTGAAACAACCAATAATACCTTTTGCTGCTTACATTCCTTCATTTATCAGTTTGTCCATATAATTTTCATATGGGAATCAGGTTGGTGTAAATGTTTTGATGGCGCAAGTTTTGTTCCTTTGTACCTTGTGATCAAGCAAGTGTTAGTGTGAGGGATTGTATTTTTGCTCGTGTTGGTGCTGGTGATTGCCAAGTAAGTTGGTTTGGTCATCTAAATATTTTGTTCTTAAGTTTATATATTGGAAATTCCCTTTTGTTCTTATTTCAACTTCTGCTGCAATAACAAATACCTCATTGTGTTCTCTTGCTTTAGCTACTCGTAGTTGTACAAATGTTGCAAATCAAATATGCACACAAGCAGTGTTTATCTTCCTTTAATATAAGATGCTCAGTCCTCCTGCGTGTTTTGATAGAAAAAGAAAGGTGCAAACGATCAGGATAAAGGAACATGGACTAGACGAATGGCACATTTGCTATATTAGTCAAGTCTATTTTCTTCTGAAGAATGAAAATTGTTCATTTTTTCTTGAACTGTCATGTGAGCTTATATTAAGAAGGAGAAGAGCAAAGTACACAAAGCTGTATAAATCCAGCAAAAACAGGACTCACACCACACACAAAAACCCCCTCAAAGGCCAACACACAACAGCTCAACTCATACAAACTCAGATACATAGGGATCAGAACAAAACAGCTGTTAAATTCAAATTCAACGGATAATGATGGCAGGGTATTTTCTCATAGTAAGATGAAACTTTCTGTTACTCTTAAGCAATCATTAAATTTATATCCTTCTGCAAAGTATGATGTCGTAAAAACTGTTATGTTTGCATTATTTGGCAGCTTCATGGTGTATCAACTTTTATGCAAGAAATGCTTGAAACAGCATCCATCCTAAAAGGCGCCTCTGATAAGTCTCTTATAATTATTGATGAGCTGGGACGTGGAACTTCCACCTATGATGGATTTGGTCAGTGCTGTATAGATTTTCTTGTTTTTTCTCTAACAAGTTTGTTAATCATCTCTCCTTTTGTTTGTTTTTAGCATTCATAGACAACCATCTGTACTACTTCTAGGTGATATTGAACTCTTGACTTTTAAATAGTGTTGGTATAAGATTAAGCTGGAAATTTGCATATTTTTTCAGCTCATTGTACTAGCATTGCATAAATTACACTTTGTAATTGGTTAGATACATCTCTTGGACCAAAAAAAATAAGTAATTCCTGTACGCTTGCACTTGCTGATAAATGTTCCATTCACCAGAGGTAATTGGCTGGTTACTGCTGTTAATCAGACCCACCAGGCTGATCTGGTAAAATAAAAATTATGTGTTCCTTTTAAATTGTTTTGAATTAAAACCTAGAACAAAGGAGCATCTATATCGTCGCTGTTTCTTTTTGGTTATGTAACAGTGCTCAAAATCATTAGTGAATGGTACATTAATGGAATGGGGCTTCTGTACAGATAAAAGAAACAAATAGTTTTGGGGCAAAACTGTATTTTCGTATTTGCTTGCTTCCCTCTGTGTCTAGTTGTGCTATTGCTGATTTTGGATGCAGTTAACAACCTGCTGCATGCTACCATGCCGACAATTCTTAGTGTAATCATTCGTTGGTAACTACCTGATTGATATATTATTTGTTATCAGGTCTTGCATGGGCTATCTGTGAGCATCTTGTGGAAGTGACTCGAGCACCTACCTTGTTTGCAACCCATTTCCATGAATTAACTGCATTAGAACATAGAGATGATGATAAGCACCAACACGTTTCAAATATTGGAATTGCAAATTATCATGTGGGTGCTCACATAGACCCATCAAGTCATAAGTTAACTATGCTTTATAATGTATGTCACGATGTGAAATTCTTATCCACATTTAATGTTACAGAAACAAGTTGGCATTATTGTTTTTCCAAATGATGCCTCCTATTACAATATTTCCATGTTCCTGTTGTAGGTTGAACCTGGTGCATGCGACCAAAGTTTTGGTATTCATGTTGCAGAATTTGCTAATTTTCCAGAAGCTGTTGTTGCCCTTGCAAAAAGCAAAGCAGCAGAGTTAGAAGACTTCTCTACTGCACCTACCTTTTCTGATGATTTGAAAGACGAGGTATATGAATTAAAATGCATATGCTTCCTCCCATGTGAGCTACCTTATCATAAAGAGAATGAATATTGTATTGGATTCATAATTCAACAAAACTGACAGTAGTATATTTTGGTGTTTTTATGGCCATATATGCAATTGTGGTAAAATTACTTTTATCTGCTGCACAGTTCATGGGAGCTTCGGTGCAGAGGGTATCTTTCTTCCCCATTCTGTGCTGAATCCCAAACCTCTTTCTAAACTAGCGAGTGTTCTGTGCAGGTTGGATCAAAGCGCAAGAGGGTATTTAGCCCAGATGATGTCACCAGAGGAGCTGCTCGGGCTCGACGTTTCCTTGAGGAATTCGCCGCATTGCCTATAATAGGTGAGAGTGAGATGGATGGGAGCAAGATCTTGGAGCTGACCGCCAAAATGAGAACTGACTTGCAGAAAGATGCAGCTGACAATCCTTGGCTTCAGCAGTTCTTCTGAAGCTAATTAGTCCTAGCGTGGATGGAGATTTCACTAAGGTTAAACCATAAGAGAATCTCGCAGATGCTAGGATCTCCCGATCCATTTTGTTAATACGCATCAGTGGATGTACTCTAATCTCTAGGCTTAGCAGAACAAGCAGTAGGCTTTGCCAAATCATCATGTGCAGTGTAACAAAAAGACCATGTGCATATGCAACGCGGTAGTGCTGCTGCTGCTTATCGATTGGATGCAGTTACTCTGTTCTGCGGTTCTGGCCTGTCTGATTGCACGCCGTGTACAGCCGTGGTTCGTGTACAAAAAGTCTGCTGTGCCACTCTGGTCGGAAGCTTGAAGCTTCTGCATGTCTGTTGCTGTGCTGCTTGTCTAGCAAAATTGTTGCAGCAGCAGGGCCAGGGATTGTTGGGATTTTTCGAGGATGATCTCACAACGGCCTCATGAAAACGGCCTCATGATCCAATTTTCTTAAAAGTATTTCAATTTAGGTTGGTAATTTTATTGCACCTGTTCTACTATGGAATTGTGAAAACGAGGTCATTTGTATCACCCATATGTTGACATTTCATGAAAAGGTACTTCCTATAGCATAAGTATCTGTTAAAAAAATATCGCTATGGAATCATGATGAATTCATTATAGTGGATTGCAGGTTTTCTTATCACCTAAGTCTGTTGCATATCCTGCATGTTGGCATCTTGCTGCGCGGGGTTACCTGGTAAGTGGTAGTTGATAGATATAGATATACTGTTAGTTGGTAGATATAGATATAGATATTTGTCATATTTTTTTTGAAAATATAGTTAAATAAAATAACTAATTACACACTTTGGCAACACGCACGCACACTCACCCAACACGCATGAACACAACACACGTCACGCAAACCCTACCCCCTATGAAAGCACCTCCGAAGACCGAAAAATCTTGAAGTTCGAAGTCACCACTCAAAGCTATCGCGGGAGATCACGGCATTGCAAGAAAATCTTTTGAACATAGTATGTAAGAAGAATTTTTGGGCCTATAAAGCCCAAAAGTGAAAATTTTCAAAAAATACGGGCCGTCCTTGATTCTAGAGGGAAAGTAGACAGGTAGGCGCACGGCCCATACGTAGCCACCGGCCGGCCGGTCCTGGAACAGGAACAGGAAATCAAGCAGCAGACCAAGAGAAGAAAAGAACGGTAACCAACATTCTCTGAAAGAGGCAGTTGAACCGATGGAGCACAAGCTGACAAGCAGGATGAGGAACGGCCTGGTCAGTTTTCTATGTCGTGTTTGGTATAGTTTTTTGTTCTAATATATATAAGCGCAACTGATGTAACATTAAGTTTTTGGACAATTTTTAAGCGTACACAAAACAACAAAACGTATAGATGGAGGTGTGTATAGTATACACTACAAGCAGTGAACCTGCAAATGGATTTCCCCCTAATTTTCCAAGGACATGTGCCTGCGTGGATGCTTGGTCTCTCTGGATCTGTACGACATCCATCATTGTGCTAGCTAGCTGGCCAGCAGTAGCAGTGCTGCTCTTTATATACGCCCTCTAGTAGTAGTAGCCGAAGCAAAGCGATCGAAACATGCATAATAAGCTCACGTGCGCGTTGACTCGTAATCCATGGGCCCACGCAGACGCATGCAGAGGGAGGGACCGCGCGCCGGAAGAGGGTTTGATTAGTACACTTCGTACTTGTAGTTGGGGTTAGGTTTTGTTCCCACGCAACACGGCACATTCCTCAGGCGTACGTGTGCATACGTCGTCATCGTTTTCTAGCGATCGAGCGAACTATTTAACGTGCGCCGCCTCCGGCCTCTCTATATCGTTGGCACCTAGCTACTGATAACAATGTCATCTGCATGCCCCTCATTGCCGCGTCGTCTTAGAAATTGAGAAGATATATCCAACTCAGAAAACTAGCGGTGTCAGCGATATATAGAAATCGTACATACGTACGTACCTAAGGTTGATTGGCACGCACTACCCGCTCATATCACACGTACCCTCACCGTCCCAAGAGTGCAATTCTAATTCCAAGAGTTAAACAATTTTAATGTAGAGGCTTGGCCCTTCCTAGCAGTTCACAAAAAGGAACTACCCCCTCCGTCCCATGTAGGGGCTTGGCCTCGATCTTCCTTTATTCAAATTTTTTTTACAAATATAATTTATTTTTTTTACCATTTTATCCATGAAGATACGGAATTTATTTTATGATTTGCATAAATATTTTGAATAAGGCGGATGGTCAAACGAAGGTGTAAAACGAACTAAGGGAAATAAGGATCAACGGCTCGATCGACGTTGGCGTGTGGATCAGACGGCTGGTAAAAACAGGCGACGTTACCAAAGATATGCTCGAGCTTGGCTCAAGATTAGAATTATAGAGATAAGTATTCATGTAAACATGTAGATTTTATTTCCATAATAAATATATTTATGAACATAAATTTTGATATTATTTTCCCAAAATTTAGTCAAACTTCAAATATTTTTTTGAATTGGTTCAAATATATAATTCTAATTTCTTGGTGGAAGTACGAGGAACTAGTTTCATTGTGGAAAAGAAAATGGAAAGAAGAAAACAATAAGCAACTAGTTGATTGATAAATTAGATGTCAATTGCGCGCTGTATAATAATTCAATTAACGAACGATGATGCAAGACCGTACTGCACATAATAATTAACATGATATTCCCCAAGTACTCTCCACCAATACAAGCTAGGTAGAGTAACAAAAGTGAAATTCAACAGCACAACATGTACATGTGCATGGCATAGGCATGCACACACATTACGCCCACACTATGCCGACTGGTATGTATGCCGAAATTATAGTTCACTTCATTTCTAGATATTTCATTTACTAGCTGGAACTGGAACAAAGAAAACAATCTAAAAAAGCATCAACAAAATTTTGGGCGGATGTATGATATGGTATGTTACGGAACTGGAACAGTAAATATTTCATGACAAAATGCATGTATGATCTGGTGGTCGATGAGCTAGCTATACAATCATGCTCAACACGCATGCATGTGGCATGCACCGTACATACCTGTATATAACCTCACACTGCTCGATCACTGACGACGAAACTAATTAACAATGCAGTTGACGATATATATATATATATATAGACCATGAGCCTGGCTTAGCATGCATGCATGTATATATGACATGCCAATCAATCTACACATGCATATGCGTGTACGTCCACACGCACGCGCGTGTTTGATCGGTGCCCGTCGGCTCATGGGGCTCGATCGCGGGTTGGTGCTGGATATATATCTCTAGCGGTGAGGGCCGCCGCACTTGGTGCCACCATTGTTGGAACTTGGAGCCGAAGCTGCACCCTGACGGCCCGGCTGATGAATCGGTCGTCGCCATCGCCGTCGTCATCTGATCAGGCTTCATGGCAGCCATCGTCGTCATCGTAGTCTCCGCCGCCGTCGCCGCGCGCATAGGACCCGGCCTCCCGGCGGCGTCGACGGTTGGCACGGCCGACGAAACCACGACGATGAACACGAGGAAGGCCACAGCAATCGCCGTCGTGCCTGCAGGCTGGCCGCCTCATCATCAGCACCTTGGCCGCCATGATACTGTTTCTTTCCAGCGAGATTACTGTAAAATAGTATGAGCTAGGGCAGAGAGAACTAGAACTATCGAGAGGGGGTGCAGCACACACACAGGAAGGTGATGCTGGTGATGTTGCAGTTTAGGGAGCTAGCTATGCTATGCATGTGTCTCCCCTTCTCGATATATATATAGTATGGCCCACAATCAAAGCTGGGAGCTGCATGCATTTGATTATTGATCACAAGGGGATTAGTAATAATCAATGCATGCTTAACGAGGTGGCAAATGGGCAGCAGTCAGCAGAGGTAGAATAGAAACGGTCAGAGTATCATATCGATCGTACGCGGGGATTAGCTAGGAAGCGAATTGAAAAGGTGCAGAACCCAAGACAAAAATAAGCAAGCTCCATGAGTGCGTAGTAGCTTTGCGGCAAACTTCACCTGCTACGTACTCGATCGATCACTCAGAGGCAGCCCTTTTAGCTTTGCGACAAAATGCTCGTGTCGCTATTACGCGGTTACAGCTTTGCTTTTGCTCCCCACCGACCTAGCAGAGGAGGGTGACCGTCGTCAGACCGACCTGCCTGACCAACCTGCGATAGATCACGTTGCGAAATGCATGGAAAAAATGAATGCACGGTTCAACGTTATCACACAAGGAAATTCAATCTCTCTCTCTCTCTCCTCTCTCCCTCTCCAGAGTGACCCTCCCTCCCTCTCTCTCTCACAAGGGAGAGAGGGAACTCTCTCTCGACCGAAAGATATGGAGTCACACACAAGGAAATTCAAATCTCTATATTTTCTCTCTCAAAAAGGCCAGAGTGACATCACACAAGGAAATTCAGTTCTCTACATTTTCCTTTTCTCTCAAAAAGACCAGAGTGACCGAAAGATCGAGTTCACCATCAATTAAGGCAGGAAAGCATCAGAGAATTTTTAAAACAAGAATGGTGGATCAGCTAGAGAACTATAGGTAGGGTTAACCATCTATAACTAATTAATGGCACTTGTTCTGTATTAAAAAAATGTAAATATTTGTTTTATAAATTTAGCAAAATTTCAAACTGTGTAACTTCTCCGAAAACGGAGGAAGTATATTCCAATATAGTGGGGATAACGGTCCCTCATATAACTATTTAAGTTGCAAAGCAACCGACACAAATGCACCCTCTGATGCGCTACCCACCTTCACTGTTGTATCTTTTGGCAACTAGGAGTATTCAATACGCATGTAGCCATCCGTTGGTCGCAAAAAGCTTCGACAGTGGCAGATTGACACATGCTTGATTTTTCAGTGCAAACATGTCTTCCACAGACTACACATCTTATGATCCGACTAGAATACTATTCTTCATAATGTTTGGCCTAAGTTTGTAGCTCCAAAAACAAACATAAAGGAAGCAGCAATGCTCGGAGTTTAAGGACGCACTGTCGGCGCTCACATACAACAGAAGAATGACTGAGCAACGAGCACATAACACACTCAATGGATGTGACTAACATAATGATCTTTACCATACACAGTTGCAGGAGGGCGTTCAGCTCCAGTCATTATTCGGCAACTAAATCCTTACCATCACACAAGGAAAAAGACACCGTGAGGGTCCTCAGAGAAAAGAGGGCAAATCCTTGGTTTGCTGCTACCTGAATACTAAGACTAATAACCATAGCTGGGAGGATAGGTCGGGCCACCGTAGCTCCCACCATTGTACTGCGAAGGAGGCCCGGCAGCCACCGAAGAACCATAAGGAGCTGCTCCATATGGTGGTGGGTAAGAGCTGTAGCTCGGGTCAACTGGTGGAGCAGGAGGGTTAGTAGCTGGCGCTGGGCCTGGGAGAGCAACCTCTGCCATGAAATTCTGCAAAGTAAAAGGTCACATTAGCTAACAGCAAGGGGGCCTCAGAAGAATCAAATATGTTTTAAGCTAAAAGAGATGGTACAATATAGCATCGCCTGAGCAAATTCTAGAACTAAAGAGCACCATCTGAATTAGCTGACAAAACTTCTGACACATGCAACGCACGGCAGAAAAGGTACCTGGATCAATTGCTGAGCAGTTTGGACTTGGGCAGCAGTCCCAATCATCTCCACAGTCATCTCTCCAGGGGCACCTCTGCTTTCTTGAATAGTTACTGTTGCGCCACTGTGTCTACGCCGAATATAACTGATACTAGCACCAGCTGCCCCAATCACAGCATCAGCATAGGCAAGGGAATGTGCATGTTATGAGTCACCTTTCAAAAATACATAAAAATCAGTACCTGCTTGGCACACCAACCAAATGAAAGCACAAACCATCTAGAGATTAAGTGCAATAGAACTTACCTGAGAACCTACATGGGAGGGTGGTTGATTCCCTGCAGCAGAAGCACCGATTGGTGGGGCCTCCCTACCATATGCAGAAATACCATAGTGCGGCTGCTTTTCCATAGAGGGGGCATCAGGAGGAGGATAGTAACTGTCTTGCGGCCTTGGAGGCATAAACTGTGGATTTCCTCCAAAACCAGGACCACCTGGAGGAATGTTCGGAGGAGGGACCCAGGTTTGAGGAGGGCCCCAATGCTGGGGCGGTGGCACTGGTTGCTCCCTCGGCATACCATGCATTTTCATCTGTGGAGATTAAAATTTACATTGTCACACACTGCATGCAAAACACTATTATTGACAGAAATACAAGATGCCAAAATAAACAAAACTTACATGTGCTTCAAACAATGGAAGAACACTGCGGTCAACAAGAAATTTTCTCAAGTGACTCGCTATTAATTCCACTGCTGTTTGGACACCAAGAGGCTCACCTTGTATCTCCACAACTCTATCATCATTTAGTGCAACAGGAGGCACATTCTCTGAAGAAAAGTTTAAAATCCCGAATTTGAAGTTTGCACCCTTGGAGGATAACAATATACCAATACAAATATACACACAAAATGATGTTTTGCTATATCATGCCTAGGTGAAAATTTTGCTTCCTACACCCAAATTTTATGAGCAAGGTGTTGTAAGAATAGGGTGACCAAAATAATCACTAACTCTAGTACACGTGTTAATCTAGCACAAGTTAACAGTAACTAAAATGGGGTATGGGAGAGAAGATTTTCACCCGAATCTACAGTTAAACCAATTCTACCTAGAAATTACACCAAAATAATCAACAGAAATTGAGTGTAAATCTAGCATAAGTTGACAGTAACTAAAATTGGGATGTGGAAGAGAAGATTTTCACCCCAAATCTTAGTTTTATTCCATTCCATACATGCTTATTTCTTTCCATGCATGCTATTTGGGGAGAAGAAAGGGGAAGAAAAGGAAAGCAAATATTCAGGTGCTGGAGAGAAGATTTTCACCCGGGTATGGAGTAGAAAACCATGACTAAAGATAAATGCTATGATAATCAGCACAGTGACAAAGGGAAAGTGAAAGTTTAATTATATTGTAGTATGTGTTGAGTTATATTTTCTGCATTTTTGAAAATAAAAAAATAGCTTGTATGTATAGATCAATATAATTAACCAGTAGATTAATGAACTTTTAGATCCTGTTCCTTTACAACAACACATGACAAAGCATCACCAACAAACTCTTTTTCCTCATTGTCATAAATTTAAAGAAGAGTATTTTTTTTTAATGCCAAACAGGTTGGTGCTTGGCATGGATCCATAGACATCTCATATTGACCAAATAAGACACATTTATTTATGTGGGTCTCAAAGGGACGTAGTATCACAATTTCCTAATGGTCATTAACAAAGCTGCAGGTCACAACACACAGCGATGCAACTCATGCAACATATCAAAGAGGGAAAAATCCAGCATATCTAGCATAGAAGAAACATGATGAGACTTACCAACAATACGAACAACAGACTTTGAAGAATCTTGTATTGATTTAATAGTTGCTCCCTGCTTGCCAATAAGGCTGCCAGCTTGAGAAGATGGCACTAGAAGTCTTGTTGGTCCTATATTACCAGCACTTCGTTGAGGCTGACCAGATTCACCATCTGAACTATCAGTTATTCTTTTATGAACTCTAAGTAAGCCATCCATAGCTGGAGAGAGGTGCATCTGGTTCATCCTTCGCTGAAATCATTACCTTCAATGGTGACAGAGACAAATTCACCAAATGAATTACAGTACTAGTTAAAAGGAGCTAACAGCACAAAACATTAATATTGCTTAATGATTAGGCCTAGATGACTTCAATGAACAGCATAAGGTATGATGACACTAGCATTCACAAAAATATGTGCATCTGGAACAAGTATAATGAATGGTAAGTGCCATAAGTAAGTTTGATTAGGTCAACACCAAAATTTCTAATTGCCAAAACTTTCTTGTTTGGGTTACTTGTAATCAAGAGATTCTACCCTACTAGCAAAGTTAAATGATGGCTCCCTTCACAAAAAGAAATAAACTATGGTTTTACGACACTATGGTTTAATAACGAGTTCCACCTGAACCACATAAAATAGTAATTCCAAAATGTAATTGTTGCTCAAGCACACAGCAACAAATGCACCCGGTGCTGAAATGCCAACACAAATGAGAGCCTCCAATGTTCAGTAGAGCATTCCATCCTACATATTTAATCAACAATGATGAAGCATTCAAGTATGACCCGATCAGAAGAGTTGTTTCATTTTTGGTATTCAGTTAGTAGCCTTCTTTATCAAACACAATGTCCTTAACCAATAGTTGTTTTTGTCATATTTTATTAAATGCATCAACCTTTTTTTTTTTTTTTTTGTTTGGAATTGAGTAATGTCCAATGATGAAAGAATAGGTACACTTTTCACTTTTACTCACTTGCGATCATGTAAATAGCATGACATTTATTTATTTTCTTAAGCAAACACTTGATCTTCCTCCAAAGCACAATTTAACAAAGAGTTTCATAATAATACTTCTCCACATGTATGTATTTGTATACTTTGTGAGAAAAAATCAATACCTATGTCATCATGCAGATGAGTTTTTAATTTACATAGTGCATGTAGTATTCATTTGCATGTAGACAACTTGGTACATTTTTTATCCTTTTACAACTTCCCTTTAGTTATTTCCTTTAATAAGAAAAATTTAAAAAGGTTATGAAATTAGCGGATAGTTTATGGAACAGCTTGAAACTTCATCCAAAAATCAAATTCATGTAGATGAAGTTCAAAGTATTCATTTGCATATAGACAACTTGGTACATTTTTTTTATCCTTTTACCTCTTCCCTTTAGTTAAAAATAAAAAAAAAAAGGTAATGAAATTACCAGATAGTTTAAGGAGCATCTTGAAAGAGATCTTCATCCAACAATCAAATGACCTATTCATATTTGCAGCCGGGGGGAAAAAAAAACTGGACTTTCAGAACCATGTCAGATCAACCATTTTGGAAACGTTGTTTGGTTTGGGGCCTTAAACTGCAGTCACAACCTGCAAACATTAATCTGTGTTATTATTATCAAAAGCTTCCCAATTTTGGCCTTTGGTGGACTGTCACTTTTTAAGTCAGTTTTAGAGCTACGCTTTAGCGTGCAGAACTTCATTGTTTAACTTTCTCAGTGTTGTCAGGATATTAACTATACTTCTTAATTCTTACACTGAGTTGTGGCACAGTTATTAAATTGAAGGTGTGAAGAAAGGATGATCCGAACTTGACATGTTCATTACACAAAGATATTGATTCCTTCACTAAATTCATTATTATATTATTATATAACTTATAATGTGCATTTGATACAAGATACAAAACCCACACTAGCTAAGGAAAATATTCCTAGTTTCAGGACTCATTGCATACCCTCGACTAAAATAAAACAAAATGTTCCTAAATCTTAGGAAAACCAAAGCATTTTCAGTAACTAAAGTAAAGCTGTTGGACAAACAGTTCAGCTTATATTCTTATCGGTTTCCCATGATATAATGATGTTTTATGTTGAAACGAGCAACAACATAGACCAACACCAGTGCTCATATGTGGAGTGGAATGAGCAGGAGGTAGAGCATCTCGATCTACATAAGACGTTCCTAGCAGACCAGCTAGTGCCAAAAGCGCGTCATGAAAACAAAACAAACTGACCTTCATGGGTCATGGGTGGACCTGCACACGGAGTGGCGCATATGCAAGCTTGAACCAATGAGACTACTACCTAATATCAGATACAAATTCCATAAAGGCACTTACTACTCTTTCTGGTACACCAGGTGGAGCATCAATTATTTTGATGCGCGCCTTAGTCTCCTCGCACATCTTCTTGATAAACTCCCCTTTGCGGCCAATGATAGATCCAACCTTCTGAGCTGGAACCAGTATGCGGAAGACACTCTCTCCTGGCCATCCAGGCCATTTGTAATCATCACCATTGTTGACCTGAGAGTTGTCCTGTTGGGCTACGTCCCCACTGAATGCATTCTCCAGCTCTTGCTGGTAAGAATTCGCTGGATCCTCATTGTACTGATTCGCGATTTCCTCTCTGTACAAGTTTGCTTGCTCTTCATTATACGGATTCGCAGACCCTTCATCAAATTGGGCACCAGGTTCCTCGCTGTACTGCTTCATGACATCATCATACGGGTTTGGCTGCTCTCCGTTGTAAGGAACTTGAGGCAATTCACCTTGGTCATGTCCCACAAAGTTGTCCACCTGACCGTCCATAAGTTCTAGCAACAGACATGAAAAATCTGTTAGAAGTCACGTCACTAACTAGGTATTAGTTTCCAGCAGGTGCACACACAGAAAACAGCATAAATAGACCTTTTGCCCTCTGAACAGCCCGTATCTATCTATTAATCTATAAGAGGATGCATATGGCACTCTTGGTATGTCACTTAGCTTACCCAATCGAGTTCATCTCTTCACTCAGACAATAACTAAACTGACACCGTTTTCTAAGATTAAGCAAGAATAAACTCTGGAATCTGCACCGACTAGGGATGCATATACAACCACTGAGCTCCACAAATATCTAAATATAAGATGAACTGTTTGTCCAACAGCTGAAATTGTAGATAGATGCACCCCCAAAAGACCAAAATCAAGTTAAGTCAAAGCGACCAATCACATATCGCCGCGCGCGGCGCGTCGAGCCCTAAACCTGAAGGAGAGAGGACGCGGCGTCGCCGTCGCAGCAACACTTGATGACTGATCTCTCGGCTAAAATCGCACCCGCGCCCCCCGAATCATGAGAGCCCGCGGCGCTCGGAATACGCCTAAATCGGCGCAAGGGCACGGGACCCCAGACCACGAGGGAGAGTAAGTGAAGGGAAGGAGAGAGAGTGGTACCTGAGGAGAGGGTGGAGAGAGGGACGGCACGACCCCGGCCGGCGAGGAACGAGACTGCCGCCGGAGGGAAGGAGGGAGGGGCGGGCTGGGGATCTGGGGGCCTGGGAGGCTGCTGATTCGATCGGGTGCCGAGGAGAGGAGTGGAGCGCTCGTGGTGGAAAGATTGGAAAGATTAGTTGGGCAGGGCAGGTGGCTACGGGAAGAAGAAAATTCTGTGGAGCCGGCCGGGATCCATCCCGTACGTAGGCGACGTGGATCGCTGCCGCGTGTCCATTCTGCCAACCGCGTCCGCCTCTGCGGATCAGCTCCGCTTCTCGCATCGTTTTGCTCGGCCCGGCATGCGCCTGCCCAGACCGATGACCATGCTTGACATCAGTCTCCAGCACATGCCTTTTTTTTCTTCAAATTGGGTTTCGGCATAGAGTACTCAGCTGCTGATCGTTCGACAGTCTCCAGCTGTATTTAGATGCTGCGAAATGGTGTTGTAAAGTACTAACACAGTAACACGGACTAGTTACAAAATAAATTATAGAGACGAGACAAATTTATTATGCCATCATTAGAGCATGTGGATTAATCACGGTCTAATTAAGCTCATTAGATTGTCTAAAATTAGTACTCCATGCATGTGTCGATGTTCGATGTGACACTGTAATTAGTTTTTATTTGATTTAAAATTAGTACTCCATGCATGTGCCTGAAGTTTGGGAACGCCACATAAACATGCTAGTGTTAACAGGTCGAAAAGTGACAATACATGCATGACAAAGGCAAGGTTGCCTTTATTTTGTTATCAAAAAAAAAGGTTGCCTTTATTTGAGTAAATTTCCAGCACAACTGATAAAATTTAAAAAGTTTACTTCCAACAACACTACTTATTCAGTAGATGTAATTTCTTTGCCGTCCTAGCGTGAAACAGGGAAAAAAAAGGGCCTGAATTTCTCAGAGTAAGATTTCTGGACCCATCTGCCGCTCCTCTGCTAGCTCCTTGAGCCTTTGAGTCACCTTCCCAGCAACATTTACGTACGCTTGCGCTGATGCAGAGTTCGGTGATGATACAACGATAGGCTTGCCTTCGTCTGAACTTGTTCTGATGCTGATTTCAAGAGGTACCTATTGAAGAAAAAAAAAAAACCATGTTCATATGTATATATAAACATAAAACTGATATGTCAATCATCCATCTGCAGTAAAACCAAATTGAGAGTGCTCATTCCTAACAGAATGTTCTCTACATCCCAAATCATGAAACCATGACATCTATAAATTGAAGTGTAACAGTCTAATGCTCAAAAAAAGGTTCAACCTTTTCTCAGATATCAAAGAGATGACCATAATCATAACTTAAAAAATCGGTGTCAACTGCAATAGATAAGATTCACTCACATCACCAAGTAATTTCATGTCCATTTCCTCTGCAGTTCTCTGCGCTCCACCTTCCCGAAGATGTAAGATTTCTCACCACATTTTGGGCACTTAAAGCAACTCATATTCTCTACCAATCCCAGAATCTGTGAAATCAAATACTCAGCTGTGCTGTGAGCTTAGAGATATACTGGAGCATGAGAAATAAAGGTATCATGATGAATGTTGCATCAGTAAAATGAAATGTGCATATTCTTAAGGTGGATGAGTGATGCTCTAATTTCAGGGCTGCCATGCAAATGGTTACAAAACAGTAACTGACAAAGTTTACGAAAAAAAAAGAACCAAACAATTATAACTATAAATAGAAAAAAAAATTTAAAATGTGATGCAGACAAACAGTTATGGAGAGAGAGAGAAAAAAAAGAAAAAAAAAAAAAAGTTAAACAGACTGTACAGGAACTTGAACTTTATGAACATATTGGCTCCTCTTCTAGCATCAATAAGAGCAATATCTTGGGAGTTGAAACAATTAAGGCACCTGCAAAAACAATATGTAGAAACTAAAATTCAAAATCTGTATTCAATCAATATTTGCAGCTTCATAGGCAGATGTATAAATACCAGATAACCAAAGCCTTTGGGACATCGACAGTTGAGCATCACCAGTGCCTGGGGGCATATCAACAACAAGAATATCAAGGTCCCCCAAGCAACTCCCCTTGTCATCTTCTCAAGAGCACTCATTACCTGATACCAAGAGAAAAGTAGTATTACCAACATAGAACTTGAGAAAAGAACACAAATTTTAAATATGAAGTCACACAATTGTATCCATGTAAAGCATTAATTGTCATTACATATTTCAATCAACTGCAACAAAAAGTTGTCTTCTTGGAGCACTAATTCAATGTAATTTCATATTAGCAACTTCACCCTCTATAAGATTCAACTGTAACATCACGGAGCGAAAATATAAAATATAAGTGTTCACATACACCAGCCCTTCTGGATCCTTAGCCCTAGACCAGTTTTGTTGAATTGAAGATGCAAAACCAGAAAGCAACCAATGTTGCAACAGTTTATGTTTTTACGCGCTAAGCATGCAATAGAAAAGGAAATGTTTAACATGATAAATGCCCAAAGGATTTAGACACTTCAAATGAGAAGTTAACAGAAGGACATGCAAAGACAAACCATAGGACCTCTCCAAACAATTGGTGCGTCTTTGTCTACAAGAAAACCAATGGACATGCATCGCACACCATGGTTCTCAACTGGAATCATCTTCATGTCTGCAAAAAAAATATATGTAATAAAAATTCAGTACAAACCCACAAAGAATTATTGTAGTTAAAATAAAGCTGCCACTATTATAGGCATGCATCCAGGAATTATTTTACTAGAGATTAAACAGGCTTGGCAGGGTAATTGGCATTTATGTATTAAAGAATAGTGAAGACTGAAGAGTTACATTTCCAAATAGCTGTGTTTAGCTCACTGCTCAGCTAGACATGTACTAAAACTGTGACGAGTGCAAAACGCTTTCCCATGTTAATTTCGGATTGCCTGGTGTTTATATTTAGCAAGGTTGTGCACAGTATGGAACGGTATCATGAATTATGATAAAAGAGAAAGCTAAAAAAATCTACACAAGATAACCAAAGTCCTAGGTGTATAGCCATATCAGTTTTAACATTATACTTCATATAAGAAGGCATATGGTGCACATGGAATGTGCTGAAAGAGATCCAACAGATACCTTCACTTACTTCAGGCTTGGCATGGAGATTCATCATTGTGGGAATAGATGGTCCATATATGTCAGCATCTAGCAAACCAACCCGGCTTAAACTCCTTTGCAAGTGCTACAGAAATATTAACTGCACGAATACAATTGCCAATATGAAGGAGCAATTTTAACTCTAGTAAACAGAAAGAAACAAAAATGGAGCAGGAACTTGAGAAATATGACTAGAAGACAAGCGCTAGCTTTACATTGTCATCAATAGTTAAAAGTTAAAACAGATATTATGCACCTAAATCATTGGTATCTATCCCCTCGACTCAAGTTAAGAACCATTTCTGCTTCAAGGTAGCTATTAAGAACTAGGAAGTATCTTTTGCACAGCTCAACTTTTGGTTTCAATATACCTCCACAAACAGATCTAAAAGATTCAAGCTCTACAATCACAACACATCATCCTTAAAGCCATCTGCATCAATATCAAATCTGAAAAAGAATTGGACAAATGCGAGCTATTCTAGTGTTAAGAGAAATGTAGACCTGCAGTGGTAGACTTGCCTACACCACCTTTCCCTGATGCGACAGCAATGATGTCACCTACACCGGCAATCGAAGGGCCCCCCTTCGTGGCAGAGCTGAAACATCTCCTACCAAGCAAACCCTAGGCAAAAAAGAAGCGATAAGCTAGATAATTGGAGGGAAAATGCAATAGTTTTGGATTATCAGAGCAGTCAGGAAGGTTGGGCATGGAAAAGGCTGAGACTCTGCACAGGATAATTAGGGGAGAAGTGGGGAAAAATCCTTGGAAGCAATAAACGATCCAATAGCTGATGTCTCACCGAGCGAGAGGCTATCCGGTACATCAAGAAGAAACTGTGCCCCATTGAGAAGAGAGAGCGATTAGTTCCTTGGCCACGGAAAAACAGTGAGGGGCAGTTGCAGGCCTGAAACACAGCAAGAGGGGCGCTGATTAGTGATTAATTGATTATACTCTTTAACTTCATACATAATGCTAAGCCCAAGCGTAGATATTTAGGCCACATGTATATACGCTTACAAGTTACAACATGAGTATAATTCATATTAATATAATCACGCAAAAAATTGGCGATAAGGTAAATGTAACATATAACAAAAATTAATCACAGTTATATATAGGTAGAACTGAATAGTGCACTTCTTTATCTAAAAAAAAGAACTGAATAGTGCACTTAAGCAACAGAGTAAATTTTGTATCAAATTGTTTATGAATCTTAAATAGGTTATAAGAATCTGTTCGGGCTGATTATGGTTGATTGAATAGTATTCTGTGAGAGAGAATAAGTTCGCTACAAATTTAAGGAGTGACAAATGCATTTCTGACTTCGCACTTACTATAAGGAGCAGTGGTTTTTATAAAAACAGTATACATGACTGTAAATTAAGAAAATTGTGATGATACTTTTAAAAGGTTCGATTTTATTCACGGAATGGATCCCCACTGAGAAATTTCATTCATAATAGATTACTTAATGCCTCACTTCCTTAAAAAATGACAAGAAATTTCATTCAATTATATGTTTTGCCCTAACCAATAATAAATAAAACACACAAATTTATCATATACAAAATCACTAAGATCAAACTTACAATCCAGTGCTCTGACTGCTCAGTATCCAACCCTAGGTATGAGATTTGGGAGAGCTTAGAACTTCCGAAAATCAGAAACACACTCACCTATCGAGAGGCGCTGGCGCGCTGCTGGCTGCTCTGCAGCTTGCGCACCCGACGGCCGGCGCGGGGCGTGGCTCAGTGCCGCAACGGGAGTACCGCTCAGGCTTGGCGACGGATGACCAAAATGACCAGCGCGACTGTGCCAGGCCCAGGCGGGGCGGCGGCCGGCGGGGTGCCGCTCGGACGACTCGGACTCGACGCTCGGAGGGCGGCGGGCGGCGGCGCCCACCCTCGTTGCTCGCTCGCGGCCTCGGCACTTGGGGACACGGGTCGGTGCAGGTCTCGCGCTGCGGCGGGGCCGCTGGGGCACGGGGCGTGCTAGAGTTCAGACGGGCACCGGTGGCCTTCTTTCAGTTATTTGTTGGGCCAGATTTTTCATCGGCCGAAAGATCCAAAATACTGAGTCCTAAACTAGTTGTGGGCCAGATTCCAGAGTAGTCCTGGGCCTATCTGGGCTACCTTTGGGTCCGCCACTGATAATAAGGAGGATAAATTGAGAAGGAAAAAGTCCGATTCCCTCCCCCAACTATCGCGAAAGTTGCACTTTTCCTCCCTAACTTCAAAACCAAATCAACAATCCCTCAACTTTTCAAACCATGTAAATTACCTCCCTCGAGTGGTTTTGAAGGCGGATTGCTTCACAAGAACCGCGGTTTTGCTACAGCGTCAACGGGTTGCTACAGTGACAGTGATTTTGTCTTTTTCTTTTTTAAAAAAAAAATCCGGTTGAATCTTTGAAAAATCATAGTAAATTATAGAAAAATCATAAAATAAAAAATCTAATTTTGTTGGACTCCACATGATTAGATCTACACAAAGTGAATATATAATATGATATGCTTTAGTACAAAGTTTTTTTTCTGAAGGTTTTGTCTTTTTTCTTTTTTATTTATTTGGCTGAATCTTTGAAAAATAATAGTAAATCATAGAAAAATCATAAAATAGAAAATCCAATTTTGTTAGACTCCACATGAGTAGATCTACACATTGAATATATAATATGGTATGCTTTCAAAACCGCTTGATGGAGGTAATATTATATATTCAATGTGTAGGTCTAATCACTGTAACAAACCGCGTTTATTGTAGAAAATCCGCCTTCAAAACCGCCGATGGAGGTAATTTGCATGGTTTGAAAAGTTGAGGGAGGTGATTTGTCCGGTTTTGGAGTTGAGGGAGGAAAAAGTGAACTTTCGGATAGTTGGGGGAGGGAATCCGGACTTTTTCCAATTGAGAATGTGTGCATCTGGCAGAGGGCACCAGCGGCCCTGCGAACTGCGGTGCTGGCCGTCGTCGGCCGGCTGGCAGGGGCACACTTGGTCAGTGACGTAGCGCCAAGCGGCAGCACAGAACAAGGCGGGTGGATCTGCAGGCACCAACAACGGGAGGGGCGTGGGCTGAGAGCGGAGGTCGAGTGGCGCCGCGCGCGGTCGGTGGACGGCGGCTCAGTAGTCAGGAGCGCTTGCGCTTTTCTTGGTGGTGGACCGCAGGCGCGGGTAGGAGGACTGGACCCTTGCAGGCCTTTTCCAGTACTCCTATGGGCTGTACTTGGGCTGGATTGAATTGGGGAAAATTAGATCGGCATTATTAGAAGATCCATTTAAAAAAAAAAAAAAGATCCAGCTTTAAAAAAATAATATGATCTGCTAAAAAAAATAATAATATCAAAAGATCACTCAGTTATCTATTTCTACCATTTAATTGTCAAAAAAATCTATTTCTAGTTCAACCATTTATGTGAACTCTCCGTTAACTGAGCCGGGAGACTAGGGTTCATACTCATCAAGAAACGATAGCTCGAGGAGATGTAAACAAGAGGAGCTCAAACAAGAGTGGTGGAGTGTAGGGTCGAGATGGGGACTAGAGGGGGGTGAATAGTCCTTTCTAAAACTAATTACGACGGTTAAACAAATATAAAACGGAAATGAAACTATTCGTTTAGCCAAGACTTCACCCCTCTAACTATGACTCTAAATCACCTCACAAAAAGATCCTACACAAAGCAAATGAGGTGATAAGCCTAGCTTGAGCTCCTAACCCATTCTATTGCAAGGTCACACAAAACATATGCACTAGTACTTCAAAACAAAGGTGAGCTCCTACACAATTCTAATGAGTAAAAGCACAAAGCCAATCCCTAAGCTCACTAGATGCACTAAGAACAAAGGCGACACACGCCTAACCCAAAGACTCAAATTACTTAGCTACACAAACTAAACAAAGCAACTAACAAGCTACACAAGCTAGTAATTGCAAGAGCTACTCCATAAGCACAAGGTATAAATGAATGTAAATACAAAGCTTGTGATTTGGAGAATGCAAACCACCGAGAAGAGTAGACAAGTTGACACGGTGATTTTTTAAATGGTATCGGGAAGCTTGCCAACTTCCCCCCTACTCCTCGTTGTGTCGACCAACACCTTGGGTGGTTCCTTCCCGGTGTTTCACCTAGATGGTTCTTCTATTGTGATCCTCAAGTCACTTGCCCCTCAAGGCACGCCCGCAAGGCACCGCAAGACACCACTCTCAAGTGAGCCCCTCAAGGCACCGCGATTGAACCCACACTCACAAGTGAGGTAACTCAATGACACGCTCCACTAATGTTGCTTTTCACGATCCCCGTGAGGTGAGCACGAACCTCTCACAAATCCTCCTCCGGAGCACCGCACAATCTCCTTGCGTGCTTCAACGGAGTCACAATCTCCAAACCGTCTAGGTGATGGCAATCACCAAGAGCAATAGGAAATCCACAATCGCAATCACCACCTAGTGCCACAAATATGAATCCCGAAATGCAATGCACTAGGTATCCCAATCCCCTCTCAAATTAGCTCTAATCTTGAGTGAAAATAAATGGGAAATGGGTGGATCTTCAACCTCTCATACACACCCACAAAGGGCACTCAATCTCTCGTATCAATTTTGCCTCAAATCATTGGAGAGAAAGAGGGAGAGGAGAAACCCTAGCTCTTGTTCTTGAGAAGAAAAGAGGAATGAAAAGCTCACTGTGCTGAGCGGGAGAGCAAGAGAGCAGCTTGGTCTTTATCCACCTCTGTACTTGGCCGACGGCAGCTAGCGCCTGCCTCCTGGCCCCTGCCCCCAACGGTCGGCAGCACTGGCTCCTCCCACTCGCCAACGGGAAGAAACGCAGCTCTCCAAACCAGAGACCGAGCGGCGGCGACTGGGATTTTTCTTCGACGAAGCTGAACCAGCGCATCCCTTCGATGGTTGAAACGGACCAGTCGACGCAGACCAGCTGATGTCTCCCTGGGCCTCGCGAGCGTGAGGGAGCAGTAAGGCGGCCCAGCAGCACTTGGCGTCCTGGCCCATCACGTGGTCGTCGAAGCAGCACTCACGCTGAGATCCAGAGACAGCAGCAACAGCCATGCAAGCGCCAGGGACCGTGACGTTCCTAATTTCTTGAATTAGCAAACCAGCCACGGGTCCTACCAATACCTCTAATCTCTCTCTTGATTAGCACGTGACGAGAGAGAGAATGAGAGGCTCTCCATTTGCGCATGCATGCATGGTTACTTTGCCATTCCACTTTTCTTTTTTTTTTTTCTCTAAAAATATAGAGAAAATTCCAGCTCATAGCTCTTCCATATTTTGACAAAACTCAATCCAAAAAATATGCTATCTCATCCAAATACGTCAAACCTTTTGAGCACTAATAGATAGCATTTTTCCAAGCATTTTCTAAGGAGTTTCTCATCAAGTCATCGACCCATATGCATATGCAATTAGCAATTCAAATTAGTGGCACTAGGTGAGTAAAGGCTGCCGTTGTCTAATACCACCGTCACGAGTAATGTCCGGCTAATCGCGTGCTCCGATGGCCTAGCTCTAGAGATAATGACACGGGATTTATACTTTGGTTCGGGGCAAATCGCGCCCCCTAGTCCAAGGTGATCACTATCCGAGCTCAAATGCTCATACCGGGGGCTCGGTACAAGCAAGGCGAGAGAGGAAGAGGACTCCCAAGTCTCTATGATTGAGGCTAGTGCCAATATCGAGTGGAAGTAGTGGTGTTGGGAGTGAACCTCGTTGTTCTTGCCCTAACCCGGAGGCCTACCTCCCCTTTTATAGTCGCAAGGGGGGTAGGGGACATGAGCTCTCTTCAGGTTGAGGACTTGGTAAAAAAAAGAGCGTATAAGCGGGACAAGTAGGCGTGTGGAGAAGAGCTCTCGACGAGCTCCCGGCCGGCGCGAGCTCCCTACGAGCTCCTGAGTGCCTTAGGCGTCGAAATTGGTCGTCGCCGTCTGGCTGGAATCGCGATTTGGGGCGGTGGTCGGGTGTCGTCTTGTCTCTAATCGCGCTTGGAAGATGTCTTCTCGGTATGGGGGTGTCCATACCGCCGATGGGGAAGGCGTACCCGCATGTACCGTGCGACAACGTGGCGAGAGCTGTTGGAGCCGACGGGGTATGGCGAGGTGGTCGAATGGCCTCTCCCTCGTAGGCCGTAGCGCTACGTGGGCTCTGATTACGCGTCGAGAGTGGTTGGACTTGTCGGGAGTTGTTGACCAACTCTGCGTACCGCAGACTTTCCTCGAGAAGGTAGGCGGATGAGCTCTCTAGCGGTCGCCCTTCGCGGGGGCTTGTTGTGGGGAGCTCGAGCGAGTCGGAAAGAGCTCCCCGACGAGGTCGAGCGCGTTGAAGACGGGGGAGCTTGTTGTCGGGAGACCTCGGCGGAGCGAAACGATGGATCTCCGTCCGAGGAGCTCGTCCCAGGAGAGCCCGAGCGGCGGAGGCTTGTCCTTGCATGGGGAGCTCACGTGTGATGGAGACTTCGTGCGCCACGGTAGGATGTCCCGTCTCCCTCGCGATCGGGGTCCGGGGTTGTGTTTGAGTTGAGAGCTCCGCTTATGGGTGTCCTAAATATCGATCCCCACAAAAGTGATTGAAGTTTTCCCTCTTCATAGTACGGTTATCAAAGCCTAAATCCGGTCATAACCTTCTCTACTCACCTATGACCGGCGAAATGAAATGCCCTATAGGATATACCTTTGCCTTGCGCATTTCCATTCCGCTCCAATTCTCCAAGTGCCGATGCAACCAATGCACCAACACGATCAAGAATGATATGATCCACTTCATATCATCACATGACCTTCTTGGTCCATCGATCTTGACCTCACTTGCTCTTCACCGTTCGCGTCGGGTCCGTCGGCGCCAAATCTTGCCCAAGCTTCACCGCCTCGCGGTCCATGACTTCAAAGCCTCGACTTGCCCTTCACACTTGCAACAGGTCCATCAAGCCAAGCCTTGTCTTGATCTTCACCACCTTGGTCACATGACTCCATGTCATGTCTCATATGCAATAAGCTCCTTCATTGCATCATCGCATGTGAACTAATCTCCTGTGTATTATCTCAATCACACATTATTAGTCCACCTAATGTTGTCACTCAATTACCAAAACCACTAGGGACCTTTCATGGAGGCGTGCACCATGGATGAGAGGAAAAAAATATTGGGTATGGGACTGTCGTACGCTCCAGTCCGTACGGCCCTGACGTGGTTTTTTCTCATTGGATGGCACGTCCCCTTCCGAGTTTAACTCACCTCCCGGTGGTCGCACGGCTCTTAGTCGCTACACTCAGGGCCGTGCGTGAGCGCTTTCGAGGGTTTGATGTGGTGGTCCTCGACACGCTGCACATCCGAGTAGGGTCGCATCAAGCCTCCTCTGTCCGTAGTCCCGTCCCCCAATATTTTTTCTCGGATGAGAGTCTCGAGGAGCTTCGGTCTAGGCTTGGGAGACACGCCGCGAGGCGCCACCAGCGCCTGAATTGTCTTCTCTGTTGGATACGCCATACATGTGTGAGAGCCGGGCCGGGTGTGGGCGTTGGGGGTTGTGTGCGTGAGTTGGCCGGGTATTTGCAAAGGGGCGGAGTCGATCAAAATCTATCTATGACAAAGTTCCCAACGGCAATGGTGCACACAACGCGCGGGATCGGCAGAGCCGAGAGCCGCCAGGACTTTGCCGGGCGGACGGTATGGCGGCCGCCAAGGCTCGCCATAATGGTGGCTCGCCACTAGGTACTTGGCCTATGCGTGAGTTGGCTCGATGTTCACAACTTAGTTTTTTTTACTTCCAATACTACTTAACGGATATGGTAAAACTAGATAACATTGTGATCTTTTGATGCTATTTTTCTAAAGTTGGATCTCTCGATGCTATCTTTCTAAAGTTTGGTGCTAATTTTTCTCATTGGATTGGCGATTGTGCGGTGTGGTGTGGATGAGAAACAAGTGGGAGTGGCACGATGGCGGATTCCATTGCAATCCTCCCTAGGTGGCTCCTAACCCCGATCCTACCAAGTCGGCTACTAGCTCTAACTCAACTTACACCGGTGTAACAAGTCAACAATACTAACTCTACCTCAACTTCTCCAATAATGCTAGCTCTTAACAATGACTCATATCATGATTAAGCCCATATGACACTCTCACATGATATTAGAATGTGTATATGAGCCTAGCTCTTGACGCCTATTGCTTATTGACGCCTAATGTTCACGTGCTGGTAAGCAACACCATCCTCGCTCCTTTATATATACATAACCGCGAGTCATCCTTCAATAACACGCTCACATCTTCTTCCAAGTTTATCTTTACTCTTTTGCCTTCCGGTGATCGTGAGGAGAGGGTCATGCTGAGGTACACGTTGTCTGTCAACATACCAAAGCCCACAGTCCCACTCCTTTCAACTCTCCATGCTAAGGTACATGCTTCCTATCAATAAAGATGGCAGCGGATCGGGTTCGGGGTGGATATCTGCGGGTTTCGGGTTTGGGGATTAATTTTCGGCCACGTTTTTTCGGGTTCGGATAACTAAACAATTCGGGTTTGGTGCATATCCTTAATTCCACCCACGGATATCCATTGGGCCCCGAAATATTCAGCCCACCAACAACCCAACTAGCAACCCTAGGTATATATAACCTGAAATCCTCTTCCTCGGCTCTATCCTCCTCCTCACCCAGTCTTTCAGGCGCCGCACCCACCAACTGTCGATGGAGCGAGAGCGATGGGCGGCGGTTCATCCGCGTGACCACGTCGTCCCCCACCCACTTCTTACGTATTCCTCGGTCCTCGCCCTCTCTCTCGGTATCCCTCTCCCTCATGGCGCCAAATCCTCCAATGTCGGGTGGACTTCTCGGCCCGCCCTAGCGGCCGCGGCCGACAACGCCACCGCCACGTCTTGGCGCTTTGCCGGCCGCGGGCGCGCTGGCGCGCCGCCATGTTGAGGCGAGCATTGGCGGTGCATCCCTTCTAGCCTTCCCTAGATCTAAGTTGTTGTTGAATCTCAATCTGTGACTTTCTTTGTTTGATGTTGCACTTATATTATTTGAAAGACGTCTTGTTCTTGCTGTCTTGTCTGGTCTCATGTTTTGGTTTTGTATGGAGTTTTTCGGGTTTCAAATTATCCATCGGGTTTTAGGGATCCATGGGTTTCGGGGATGAATTTTCACCTGAATATGTGTTCAGGTCAGATTCGGGTTTTTAACTTTGGGTTTCGGTTTTGGGTGCTCAGCCACTTCGCCCGATCCAAACCTGACCCGTTGCCATCCTTACCTGTCAACATACCATAGCCCATGGTCCCACACCTCTCTAAGCCTTCCTTTCAACTCTCCACGTATGGATGTCTATGCTCTAAAAAAGCTGAAGGCTACTCTTTGTTTCCTCCTCTGCTCACTCCAAGGCACTAGCCCATTGGGAGTCTCACAACACTTGTTGCTCGTACTCGGGTGTGGCGTGCAATGCCAGTGGCCACGTCATTTCTTTCGTATTTTCATAATTTTTTTCAACTAATAACTAGATGTCGAAATTCTTTGATGGACCTTTTTTGAATTTAAGTAACTAATCCCATTCTAGATTTTGGAATATTTTAATGAGAGTATTCTTTCTTTTTCTATTTTTTTTCCTTTAGAAAGAGATAAGAATAGGTTTGGTGAATCAGAAACAGTTTTATTTATAGAAAAATTGAATTATAAACTTAAACTAAAAATTGCTCTACCTCTCAGCAGGGCTCCCTTCCAACGAGCTTACATACGGGTATGACGGTCTGACTGCTATGACGATCGTGCACGACGCTGATCCGTATAATGCGAGGGATCCTCTATGTGACCCGCGCTCGAGCGAGCTCATCGCCTCAAGCTAGAGCTTGTCAAAGGGGTTCAAGTTAGAGTAGCAGAGTTTGTGACTCAAGTCGCGCGTCCGGGCCTTTACCCCTTTATACTCCTAGCTACTGCAGTCTACACTGTTTTTCTCCGAGTCCAGTGGGATTTGAGCAATGCAATTTTCCAACAATAATTGGAAGACAAATGTACATCACCTAACCTAAATTTGTCCATGTTTCTACAAAAGTAAATTGCACCCTAGTAGTTTAAAGTAAAACAAAGAAATCATATCTTGTCGATTACTAGGAAAAAACATCATCTATCTAACCTAAGTGTATCCATGTTCTTGACTTATAAAGTTTCAGTTCAAGAACTTGACTATATTGGAAAGAAAATTGTCTCCTTGGCTTCTGCGCACAGCTGCAGCCAGATATGGCTACAGTGAAACACAGTTCAAAATTCGTAGCCGCAGCCAGAGCACAGCAGCCGCTGTATCGAACACATACAGCAGATATAAATTACGAAAGGAAAGTAGAAATATGTGCAACTATTGTGGCCACAGAAGTTGCATATACAATCGAAATCTTCCTCACATAACATACAGTTCACTGACAGGCAGCATCAGCTGCAGCTTTGTACACACACCAACTGACTCAATCGCTACTGGCCATCAAAACCAAAATAGAATAAAAAAGAACAATGGATGGGGAAGAGAAGGGTATTCACAAAGAATTCGGCAAGAATTCCAAATTAAAAACAAAACAAGAAAAAAAAAAAGGTTATTAACAACAAACAATGGTTTGATGCCTTCAGGGCGCTGGATCTGCTGAACCATCAAACAAGCACTGAAAAAGTTTGCTTAGCAAAGCAAGCAGTCCACCTTCTGATATTCATTATTTTTCAGAAGTTCAGGTATCATCGACCTGAGAATGGAAGACAAAGCTCGGAAATGTGGTGGTGATGTCCCTGCGCAAAGTTGCCATGATTAGAACTATAAATTGATTTGGTTCAAATAGTACCACAATTTACAATTCTAAGTTCATTCAGGATAATTATATGCTCTGCTATTATCTAAATAAATCGTGGTATTTAAATTTAATGTTGTTATTTACAGGTAAAAAGAGTACAGAGAAGATTAGAATATCGTACTTGAGATATTGAAGTGTCATGTTCTTCAATAAAGAGGGATGCCTCACTACTAAATTGCGCCATTCTTCTTTGTCAATTTTCCCATCATGCTTTGTGTCTGCCTCCTCAAAAGTCTTTTTGAAAAAGAAAGGTTTTAATAAGAAGATTCAAATAGCACATACAGGCAGACCAACTCATCGCATTTTCACATGTTTGGAATATTGACACTTAAGTAACCAGTGCAGCACAGTGCATCAATCAGCACAAAATGATAATACTGATAATAGTTACAGCTATGTACATTTTCTTGTTTACAGAAACAACTATATTTATTGAATTATGGTATTAACTAAAATAATTAATGACTACTAGGTGCTTTTGTGCATAGAATACTCATTCCATTTCCTAGGCACATAGGTGAATTTGGCTACGTAATAGGTTTGAATTAGTGTTAAAAAACTCATAAGCCCAATGCAACCCCTGGGGTATCTTGATCATTTCATATTGGGAAGATTACACATGTAAGTTATCAAACAAGTTGATTCAACAAGGGGACAGACATATTATGAGTGACAACTTCGATACAGAGTGATGTTTGCAAAGATTATATTATCAAATGTAATTTCCAAATATGATAGCAGACAGCTACTGTAACCAGGAAGGCCAGGTGGCATGTCATTGCTTTAAGAAGATTCAGGTAGTAGGAATAGATATAGATAGAAAATAGGGGAAGAATTGTTGATTTATTCATTAAATACCTGAAGCAGCACAACAGAAACCATTATACAAAGCAATAACTTAATGAGATCCTATGACTTTGACTATAAACAGCGCTTATACCAAGATTTCCATGATAATATGAAATATTACTAAGACATAAACCAATTTCATGGTGTCTCGGACTTTACTAGCTTGGATAATGGATACTCAAGGGGTCTCTCTTTAGAGGGCTTGGTTCAGTACTTGCAAGTTTGGGACTCTTTGGAAAACTTTGTTCTTTCCCACGAGGAAGATGGGTACTACAGGCAGCATGAGGGGAGTGGAACCTTCACTTCCAAATCTACTTATAGGCCTTCTTCTATGGTGCCATATCATTCAAGCCATGGAAACATCTCTGGAAATCATGGGCTCCTCCCAATTTCAAGGTTTACCTATATCTTGGGACTCGAAACAAGTGCTGGACAGTAGATTGGTTAGCAAAATGGAGCTTGCAAATCCTGAACAGTGTGTTCTTTGTGATCAAGAGGAGACGATGCAACATATTTTCTTACTATCTGTATTTTTGCTAGGCAATTGCAGCATCATTTGCTGGCCCCTACTGTCCTCCAACACACTGCACCTAGATGCCATGATAAGTGCTTTCTGCTTTGTTGATTGTGGAGGAATATAGCCAAAAAATTGGAAGGCCTCAAAGAAAAGGATTCAGCAGTGCCATGGTCTTGGGAGCTTGGACCCTATGGAATCTCAGGAATATATGCTTCTTTGATGGTGCCTCTCCATGCTTGCCGACTGCCCAATAGTTTTTAATGAAGAGCTGCGAATGTGGTGTTTTGCTGAAGCTCGGAAACTTCAGGATTTATTCAATGGTCGTGTGGAGGGTGTAGAGTAATTTGGCTTCGTAGTCGGGTTGTGCTCTTGTGTTTATATTGTGTGATAAGCCTATGCATTTTTTTCTCTTAAAACCTTCTTTTATCTCCTAGTGAGGTAAGCACTAAGTACGTTGCCTTGTATGGGGTTTCTTTCACCTCATTTTCTCTTTAGCATAAAGATGTGCAGCTCTCCTTCATGTTCACGAGAAGGGGAAAAAAAACTAAACTAAACCAAACCTGTCTCACCAAATTGGACAGCATATGAGGCACCTTGTTGCCACTGCTAACATGCTTCCTTTGGAACTGCTACCCAGCCAGTGACCACACATCCACACTGCTTCCAAATCCCAACCAAGTTGGATGCTTATCCGTCTATCCCACTGTTGCATAGCCATAGGTTGTGTCATACTGTTAGTTACAACTGCTCTACAGACTCGCTAATAATAATCTTAAGCCTTCCTAAGAAACTATGGGCTCTTAATTGGCTCCACAAATTGTTTTCACGATTTTCAATATAAGTTCACAAGGGTTCTACATGAAAAAAGAAATAACCAGACAAGTATGTCGATACAAATATCTCAGCGCACCTTATCAATGATGCTCTCTATGACCACATCTGAAAGATTCATCCCTGACTCTGCAAGTGTAGCAACAACCATTTGCTTTACCTAATAACAAAACAAGGAAATTATTAGATACAGAATGCATTAAGATCAATGCATTTTTTTTAGTAAACGAGCATAAAAAGTATCACAGTTAATTATCTGGCTTTAATAAGAATAAGAAAAATGTTAATGCATAAACGATATTACTAATGAAAACCATAGGGATCAAAGGATGTTGATGTAACTTTATGCCGATAGCTTCAGCCTTATCTAATAATCTAATAAGCATAAGCAAGGGATCATATGATGTAAATCTGTGCCTGCTGTTTGCATGACCACCGTACAAACTCAAGTTAATGTACATCATTTTAACATATAGATCAATTGGCACAAAATCTCTCTTAACCAGCAACAAAGAAATCCAAACTTATAGATATATATAATATGGATCTTTTTGTTAACAAGTCAAAGCAATATACAAAGAATGAGGTTGAGAACTGTGGCATTCAGCCACAAAATGACGTAGTTTTAAATTTGAGGGCAACATTTAGGGTGATGGTATGATAGCATTTAGCCGGCTGGAAGTGGGTTTGGGTATACATTAATTCTGAAGATATGTGGCCATTAGTCAGATGGGAAGAAAAATGGAATAACAAAGAGCTTAAGCATGAAGGAAAAACTGAAGGCAAACGATTTGATAACAAAAACGACTGGAAACTGGCCAATTCGATTATACCAGCCAGTATCAGGATTGGAACATTTGTTAAAACAAAACCATATAGCCCTACAAACATGCTAAGTTCCAACAAAGCACGTAGATTAGTAAAATACCTCCTGTCTTTCAATGAAGCCTTGTTGCTTGAGGTCATATAGTTGGAATGAAACTGCAAGAATTGTAAAGCCAGCAGGGATAATTTGTTACCTCAAATACAAAAATAAAGAATAAATAAAAGCAAGCATAGCGCAGAAGAAACAAAGAACATGGGCATATGCTAAAACAAATTGATGCAATTGCTTATGCATCATTGTGCACTACTAAACATTAAACAACAAGAGAGTTACAACCTATATTGAATTTCCCCCATGAAAGACCACTAGTCCTCAGATGGCATCCAAAGTACACTAATCTATAAAAGGGTCACAATCTGAGTCAATACAAGTAACTTCTTAACACTTATTACTCCTCCCAATCTTGCCACATCAACATAGTCTGCTGTTATGTTCATGCCTTATTCTGGAATCAAACAAACTGTGCATATGCCCTAAGTATCACGAACTTACACTCAATCTTGTCATCTTGGGGAGCATTGGGATGAAATACTGAGAGTGCTCGGGCAAATTCTTCAAATCCAAGAATTCCATTGTGTTTTGTATCAAATAAGTCAAATACCTGCAAGAACAATGACAATGGTTATAGCAATACAGTGTCATACTAACTGAACAAAAGTATGCATCCACAGGATCTCATTTGACTATGTTTCATTGGACACAGTTCATATGAACACAGCAGGCATAAATGATTATTTCACTATTTTATAAAGTTCTGATTGGCAGGTGTAGTAAAGCAGAGAATAGGTGGGTTCAGGTGGTTTGAATGCAAGTGATTGTGTCTTTGTAGAAAAGGGGCAGTTAAAAGAGTGCAGCCTTATGATGTTGATATTATAGCTTCAATCAATTACTTGATCATGACTGATAAAAAAAGGGGCAGACCCAGTGCCGGAGGCTCCCACATGAGTGGGGTCTGGGGAAGGGGTAAACTGAGGCAAGCCTCCCCCACCCCCCATCCACCCCCTGCAAAATCGGCTTCGAACCCACGACCTGGTGACTCAGTGAGACAGCTCTCACCACTGCACCAGGCCTGCCCTTCACCGAATACCACTTATAGTGCTACAATATTTTTCATTGCAAAACTACAAAATACAAACAGCAAAACAGAAACAGTATGCAAAGTAGCCTTACACGATCAGCAAACAAACTTTCTTTCTTATTAGTCTTGAACAACGCCAACTGGAACTCCTCCTGCAGAATGCCAGAACAAGAGCACCACAACCCAGATTACTCATCAGTCATCACGGTCATGTGTGTACACATAGAGCAAGAACGTTGTATTCTTTTTTCCTAGTTTTTCCTAGGAAGAAAGAAAACAGTGGTATTGACCCACTAACCTTGTTGATCAGTCCATCATCAATAACGGCACTGCTGATCTTCTTGAACAGCTCATACAACGCCTCGACCTCACTCACGCTAACTGCAGGTAGAGTTTTACAAACAGACCATGCAGTAAGACAAACCGATTGATTATGGTACTACCGTACTAGGAACGAAGAATTGATGTGAGCAACTGAAACGGGGAAACAGCTTGTACGTACACACGGTCTCCCCTAGCGAGCACCTCCGGATCCTCGAGGCCCTTGGGCTGCTTGAGGTCGATGTCGCAGCACTTGAGGAGCACGCCAAGTAGGTGCTTCACTCCATCCAGGCACTGCCACATGGTACCGCCGCGCCCTCTGCTAACCAAGCATCGACGGGCGGGAGCGGCAACTCACGGCACCAAATACCCACCCAGCCCCCGTCTCCCCCGGCGCAAATGAACGCCCGGCGGTGGAGATAGTCCACCGGGTTCGGACGACCGACGCGGGATCGGCGTGCCGGGGATCGGATCGAGGCTCGGCGAGACGCACGATTCGACGGGTAGGATTTTCTGTGCGGTGCCCGGGGATCGTGCCGCCGGAGGAAGGGTTCCGGTAGCCGTCGTCGGACGGATTGGGGAAGAGGATGAAACTGTGGAGGTCTTCGTGTTTGTTTTTTTGCGGGGTTTTTTTTTTTTTTTTTTTTTTTTTAGGAGCATTTCTTTCCCTCTTTTGTTCTCTCTATTTTTTTTTACAACACTCTTTTTTTGTTCTCTTGTTATCACGTCCTTCGGCGCCTCGTGCTGCGATCATGTTTTTCTCATTTCTCAGCAACATCACATTACTGATGGATTAAATATATATATTTCATGCTCTCCAAATTATAAGTCAATTAGATTTTTTAATCCATTTCGCTACGGACGTAGACATATTATTATATATAGTAAAATATATATACCAAAAAGTTAAAGTGACCTACAATTTAGAACGGAGAGAGTTTCTATTGAAAAACATACTCCCTCTATCAAAAAAAAATTAGTCTAGATTTAAAACAAGTCAAACTTTTTAAAATTTGGTCAAGAACTTATCTATGAGTAAAAAGGATCTTAAATTGCAAGATCATGTGTACACTTAGAGCTTTAATTTGGCACTCGAAAATATCAAAAGACCCTACACATTTAACTTGGATTTTTCGTATCTCAATCTATTCTTATGTTTTTTTTTTTTCATAATTTTAAGAAGGTTGGGGACATTTTCTTTGGTTTGAAAACATTGTCAAGTATTTACAAAATGCTTTTAACTATACATGATAGAATTGACTAGAACTGCCGTCAAAAGTCAAAATCAATTCAAATCAAGATAGTAATTTAGACAGTTTTATGAGTTCGATGGGTAAGATATACTCCCTCTGTCCCATGGAGTTCGTTGTTTTTGACTTTTGAACTTCATGTTTGACCATCCGTCTTATTAAAATATTTATGCAAATCATAAAATAAATTAATCAATATTCAAGTATCTTCGTTGATAAAATAAGTTGTAACAAAATAAATTATATTTGTGCAAAAATTAGAATAAAACGAAAGATCGAATAAGATGGCACGGAATCTAGGGTGACAAACTTCGATTGGGACGGAGGGAGTACTTCCTATGTCCCATTGAATCCGTCACCCAAGAACTGTGCCTGTCTTGCGAAGGGCACGATTTTCAAACGACAAATGAAGTGGGACGGAGGGAGGATGGATTTAAAATTTGAGGAGAAAAAAACACGGGGATTATTTTGGGAGGTAAAATTATTTGTTTAGTTTTTTTTTTTTTTTTCAAAGAATTACACAAAGATAACGCAGACACTCACAACACGCACGCACACTCACTCCTATGAACACACGTCACGCGAAACCCTACCCCTATAAGCACCTCCGAAGGACCGGGCGTACTGCAGATCCGGAGATTCTCGAAGTCACCATAGGCGCCTCGTCGTCGCCGACGGAACGCCGCTACCACCTAATGCACAACGCCGGTAAATCCCGGGAAAATCTCAAGAAAAGATGCGAGCACCGGTATTTGAACCCGGTGGGTAGGGTTCCCACCTGGGCCGCCCTACCATTGGACTACAAGCCAATTCGCATTTGTTTAGTTTACTAATAACAATTTATATATTTTCATGAGAAGCCGCACATGTTCTGGCCCAACCTAACCTTGGATGGATCTGATGCTTCCCACCGGGCCGGCCCGATCCACTCTCAAGAATGTCCGGCAACATGATTAAGCACATCTGCTTAAAAATGGATTAAGCACTTGCAACATATCTGTTGGCCCAAACACCTAGGTTTGATTTTTTTAAAAAAAAAATTGATCACTCGCCTTATTCAAAGAGTTGTGTAAATTTTTTATTTCTTTTGTCGAAGCTTGCTTTATTAATATTTTTTTTTTTCAAAAGTGACTTAAATTAAACTATACTTGCATAATTTTTTTTTTTTTGAAAAGACAAGTGGTTAAATTTGAATTTAAAAAGGTCACATTTTTTTTAAGGAAATCGTTAAAAAGTGCACAGAAGTGACGCACTGGCGGAATTCGTCCCTGCCCGCGCAGTGGTGAATCTCGATCGTGGCGCGTTTTATCTGTCACGTTTTTATGGTGCTGCCTGGTCTAAGCTAAGGATCTGCTCGCTCGCGCGCGGGACGGCTACGCACAGGCACATCAGCGCCGACGGCTACCTGTGACCACCACTGCCGGCCGGACTGGGACTGGCAGGTGCCGGATTCCGGCCAACCCACCATCAGTGTCCAAATGGCAAGCATGGCAGAGCACAGTAATAGTATCCATCATCAACAATGACGCACGTACGTACGGGTTCGACGACGATCGGCGATGGATTTGGCGAAACGCACGCACTGGAAAGAGTGGAGTAGTGCAGTGTGTGGGCCGGAGATTCCTACCTAACCAAGCGTCCACATGTGGGCTGTAGGCTATGGCGGTCCGGCCACAGTCCTGACCTCAACCACGGAAACAACTTCACACTCCCTTGGGCCTCTATGGCTTTGCTGTGGGAGTTTTTCTTCTCCCCCACCCCAAACGTAGCAAAATCTTTCGCCATGTAATCGTTTGTGGGTTGAGGAGAAGGGTGAGGCTGGGGCAGGGATTGGTAACAGCCTAACAGGTTCAACTCCTTCTTGCTTAATGAAATACACGTTTGTGGGCGTGATCCAAGAAAAAAAAACACTCGCCTAGGCCCTGGCCTGATCTTCTGTGGCCAGCGTACCAAGCAGTCAAAATTACAAAATATTGATGCCAACAAGAGATGGCCATGTTCGTTCATATCGGAGCTTATGTCCGTGGCATATCTGTTTGGGATGATGATCCTATATAGTAGAATTTATGGTTTTTTCAAGTTTTCTTGTCTCCCATCAATGGAGGGGTGGAGTAGTTTGGTTTACTTTTTGTAATGAGAGGGTTTAATTGCCTTTAGTATCAATGGAATTTTTCCTTGTCGCAAAAAAAAAAATCTCTCTAGCTGCACACGTGTACTCCTTCCGTTAAAAAAATATCATTTTAGACTTCCGCACATCTTGTTTGACTATTCATTTTATTCAATTTTTATATGTAAATATTATTTATTTTACCATTAAAGATATTTTAATAATGTTTTATTTATTTTATAATTAACACAAAATAATAAGACAAGCGGTTAAAGAAAACATCATTTTTTTTGGACACAAGGTGTACACCCAACCCTTGTAGTTTTTTTAAAAAAAAATCTTTCCTATCCTTGTACTAGATAGATAGCTTTTTTTTTTTTTAGAAGGAACATGTATTAATCTTGGTGCATTACACCGACCCTTTTATAAAAACAAAATCCCAAGAAAAGGAAAATTACAACGAAGTACAAAACTCCTGCTCATCTTCCTCGAAGCCTTCGGAGATCTGCTTTCGTCACCGCCGTCGGCCGCTTCCCAATCGCCGTGGGGCACCGAGCCAAACTCCACAAGGTGGAGCCCGCAGAGGAGGACTTACTTCTAGGCGAATCACCAAATAAACTGCCTCCCAGCGCATCGGCCAACTCCCCGCACTCCATGACGCATCCTTCGATTCCACCGCCGCAACCCGAAAGCAAAGCTCGATTTTCACCAAAGAACATCTTCCTTGAGATTAACAACAGGGTCAACAACATCATCACCGAAGAAGACGATCGATCTGCCGCCCTCGACTCTGGGCTCCCGCGACCTCCGCCGTTGACGTCGGAGAAGATCGCCATCGGAGAACGGAAGAAGCTGTGAGAATTTATTCCGCTGCGTCGTCGCCGCTTCGCATCGCCGGGCGTCGCCAGAAAAAACAAACCGCAGAGGAGCCACGCTCCTCCGGTACAACCTAACTCCACCGCCAAACATCGACGGGCGAGCAAACCCTAGACCTAGGACTCGATCAAGACCCTACGAAGACGTTGAAGAGACGGACCCGGCTCCTCGTCACCACCGGTAGCGAGGCCGGGAGGCGAGGGGCGGGGGCCGTACCGGCGGCGGCGCGGCGGCCCCTTTCTTTTTCCGCGAGACCTAGGGCGGCGGAAGTCCCCAACGCGCTCGATTCAATAAAAGTTGGGATTGTACTACTAGATAGATAGCTGATACTCCAGCAGAGAGAGCGTCCGAGAGAGTGGTTGCCCAACCTAATAAGTAGCCGCTATTAGAGAGCTCCAACTAACAACTTTGTACATGTCAAAAAAAAAAAAAAAACTTTGCACGTGTCAGCTGGCTTGGCTGCTTCCAGTGGCGCCATTGCTTCCATCATCATCGCATATTCGCATGAGTCGACCCTGGCCAGGCGCCTACTATCCTCTATATATATAGATAGATGAAGAGAGATAGTTATTAGCTAGATGCAGGCGTGATTAATCTCATCTTCCAGGGCCAGCTAGCTAGCAAGCTAAGCTCGTTCCATGTCGTCGTCATCCATGGGGATGGGGAAGGCGTTGGTGAGCAAGAGCTTGCAGGAGTCAAAGCTGCTATGGCACATCGCGTTCCCGGCCATCCTCACCGCCGTCTTCCAGTTCTCCATCGGCTTCGTCACCGTCGCCTTCGCGGGCCACATCGGCTCCGTCGAGCTCGCCGCCGTCACCGTCGTCGAGAACGTCATTGAAGGCTTCGCCTACGGAGTCCTGGTACGTATTACACATACCCATCCATAAGCATCCTCCGTCCATCGATCATCGGTTTTGGTGCAAAGAAAACTACCACCTAATACATTTCTATCAGTTTCCATTTCATTAGAAAATTGATTCAACACAACGATCGACTTTGGTCGGCCGGCCGGATTAAATAGAACAAGGATGATATATAAATAAATCTGGAAGATCGATGGATGATGCTTAAAATCGATCGACCAAGAAATGGCCGTGGGGGTGGTTTGCACGTCCCCATCGCGTCAGCTCCTTCTCACGCATATATACGTACAGCAAACTAATAATTTGGTCCTTCCCATGGTGGGTTAGACGATGAGCAGGAGCAGGAGATCGAGCTCATCTGGGGTAGTATAAGTTAATTATAGTATTACACATACTCTGCTAATAATTCAGAGAGCTAGTAGCTACTGGCTCTTTATATATATATACTGTCACGAACATTCTTGTGCTCCAATTAATATGCGTAGTATTATATATATGCGTTGATCAAAGTTGGTGCATGCTTTTGTGTGTGCTGAGTTTTCACGAACCTACATGCCGGCCACTTCAATTTGTCCGTGCACTCGTCTATGGATTAGCTAGGTAGCACACACACGCCGGGTCCGATCCATCTATATTCTTCGATGGATCAGATAGCTACATAAATGCCAAGTGTATAGCTAATATGAAGCTATGCATTGATTGAGCCAACCACTACTGCTGGTGTTGCTAATCTTCTCCTCTCATTTTGTTTATAATTTTGGTCAAAGAAGATACTGTGAAATTCATTTGTTTGGGACAAGCGAAAAAAATGAAAGTAAGTGATCAGGTGATATCTGCTACCTGCTTAGGGATCACATTATTAATTATATTCTCATAATAAATAAAGGAGAAAACCGGCGCTATATACATACACTTGTTATTAGGATGTGTGGCAGCTGGAATACTAGAGGAACAACTACGGGCCTGTTTGGCACAGCTCAGCTTAAGTAGCTAGTATAGCGTTGGTGGTGATGGCAGACATTGCACCATGTACATGTGTATAAGTCTAGTAAAAGCAAGCCAACAAAGGCCGGCCAATCTGAAAAAGAAAGCCACACACATGCAGATGAGATGAGATTGCGTTGCGTTCCGGCCAATTTTTCTCTACTAGCTTACCTGTGTGTCCACGCTTTTTGGAAGTTGTTGGTACAGTGCGATAAGTTGTTTAGAGAAGCAAATAACATACGGTTTACACTTGTCTCCCTTGAAACTACTTCCTTCCTCCGTCGACAAAATATGCAAGCAAATTAACACTTTTTAAGGGGTCAAACGATCACCAAAGTTATATATATTAAAAATTATATATATTAAAAAACGTCGTGTCAGCTAGCACCTACCAAATGTCCAAAAATCAAATCAAATCAAAGTAAAGGCGCGCACGCAGCGAGCCAAGAATTCGTGCCGCATTGACCAACAACGCAAGAAAGCATCGGAGATCCGATATCATATCCATCGATGGCGACGACATGATCGATTTCCAGTTAGTTCGCCCCCAGCTAGCTGCCGGTGGTGGTCGCTTTCGATCGTTAGGTGCCGATCAGGAGAGAAATTAAGTAGATAGATTCGATGAGAACTAGGCGACCTCTGTCGGTACGTCTGTCTCGGCTCCATCCACTGGTTTGACAAAATTAAAGTGCTGCTGCCTTTAATTTCTTGCCGCAACGACGCCAAAGCAAAGGAGGAGCATTTCTCATTTCTCTGACCACGCGCTGCACGATCATTGTTGCAAAACTATGCATGCATTCATTTTTTGTTCCTTTGCAGTGCAAGAGCCAAGAGGGGAAAAAACAAACAAACTAGCTAGAACTACTAGTTGTAACAAGAGTCGTCCCGTGGCATGCATTTTGCGCTCTGCCCGCTAGGGTACGGTCGTCATGATCCTTACGAAATAATAGCGATGTTTTAGACATGGACATTAATGGACATGGTCTTCAGATTAAAAGGATTTTTTTTTTCCTATTGGTTTGGGTATATGACGTTCCAAAGACCTCTGGACTAGGTATATGACTATGACATGACACTATAGAGTTCGCCCAAACAAACCGGCGTAGCAGATAGGAAAAACTCGGAAGCTTCATCCTCACTTCATTTTCATGCATTCCCATCTCATCATCAGAGAGGGACTTGTTTCATGCATGCATATATACATAAGAAATTAAATTAAATGAAATGTATCCACAAGTTGCTACCATTATTTTGTGCCCCTCTATATCATTATGCTTTTGTGTGATCGAGGCCTTGTTTAGATGACTAAAAAGCTTCTTGTTTAGATGGCTAAAAACTTGCCAAAAAATTGCAAATTTTTAGACTCTCTCTCCATCACATCACATTAAATACACCAAAAGATATATGTTCGAGTATGAAATATAGATAAAAAAAATAACTAATTACATAGTTCAGATGTACATTGGAGACGATTCTTTTCGGTTCCTAGTTACCCCAATGGTAGAATAATATTAACACAAACAAACGAAACGTGCTACAGGAGTTCCAACAATATTTTTGCAAATTTTTCGACATCTAAACAAGGCCTCGAATCTATCAGATTTATTTACATGCAAATTAGAACAAATCTTAAAACACAGAACAAACGTATAGAATTCTGATAGATTTAGTGTGCAAAAAATCTATCAACAGATAAACAGCAAAAAGTCATAAAAATGAGACGAAAATTTATTGTAATAATCATAGTCAGATTTAATTTGAACTTGCTGCCAATAACGTTTGAACTTTCCCAAAGCGATGGACTAAGTAATTAACTAACAAGTGACGCGGTGCGTGCGTGATCCATGGCGATGTCATCAGCTGGGCATGGGCAGCGCGCTGGAGACGCTGTGCGGTCAGGCGGTGGGTGCTGGGCAGGCATCCATGCTGGGCGTGTACATCCAGCGTTCCTGGATCATCTGCGGCGCCACGGCGGTGGTGCTCACGCCGACGTACCTCTTCACGGCGCCCATCCTCCGCGGGCTCCGGCAGCCCGGCGACGTGGCGCTCGTGGCCGGCACCTACGCGCGCTGGGTGCTCCCGCAGCTGCTCGCCTACGCCGCCAACTTCCCGCTGCAGAAGTTCTTCCAGTCGCAGAGCCGGGTGTGGGTGGTCACCGCCGTCTCCGGCGCCGGGCTCGCCGTCCACGTCGCGCTCAACTACGTCTTCGTCGCAAGGCTGGGCCACGGGCTCCTCGCCGCCGCCATAGTCGGGAACGTCACCTGGTGCCTCATCATCGCCGCGCAGGTCGCCTACCTCGTCTCCGGACGATTCCCGGAGGCGTGGCAAGGCTTCTCCATGCTCGCCTTCAAGAACCTCGCCGCCTTCGTCAAGCTCTCGCTCGCGTCCGCCGTCATGCTCTGGTATGGATGTAGATGGTTCGTCTCTGTGATTAGTTATATTCAATTCGGTTGAACCTGGACCTATGGGCATTGTTTAATCTGAACTCGATTGCAAAATACTTACTCTGTTGTTCTTGCAGCTTGGAGCTGTGGTACTACACTGCGGTGCTCATCCTTGTGGGTTTCCTAAAGAACGCACAGCTTCAGATTGACGTCATGTCCATTTGGTAATTAATTAAATAATTATTAGGCATCAATTACCCATCTGGTAATTTGCTCACTGCATAATAACTAACCAACCAATGAATTGGTAAATTTGGCAGCATCAATTACCAGCTCTGGACGCTGATGGTTGCACTGGGCTTCAACGCAGCAGTGAGGTAACACACACAAACTCAAGCACACGATTGATTGATTGGCTACTCATCCGACCAAATATGCAATTCGATCAATCACTGATGCTTTCTAGACCAACGCATGCAATTTCTTGTGTTGCAGCGTGAGGGTGTCCAACGAGCTGGGCGCGAACCATCCCAAGGCGGCCAAGTTCTCGGTGATCGTGGCGGTGCTGACGTCGGGCTCCATCGGCGCCGTGTTCTTGGTCGTCTTCCTCGCCTGGAGGACGGGGCTGCCGCGCTTCTTCAGCGCGGACGACGACGTGCTGAGGGAGGCCTCCAGGCTGGGCTACCTCCTCGCGGGATCCATCTTCCTCAACAGCATCCAGCCGGTGCTCTCGGGCGTCGCCATCGGAGCAGGCTGGCAGGCGCTCGTCGCCGTCGTCAACATCGGCAGCTACTACTTCGTCGGCATCCCGCTCGCCGCGCTCTTCGGCTTCAAGCTAAGCATGGACGCCATGGTAACGTAAACCAAATCGAATTCTTGAAATGTTCATCTATTTTCTGAATAATGTTCGTTCTCTCTGCATAATTACATGAGATTCTTGATTCTGATCAAATGAAATCTGCTGAACAGGGGATTTGGTTGGGCATGACGCTGGGAACTCTGCTTCAGACCGCTATCCTTGTGTTCATTTCTTACAGGACCAAATGGGAGAAACAGGCTATGCGTGCCGAAGAGAGGGTGAGGGAGTGGGGAGGGACGAGCGACGCCCTGCCATCGTCGGCGTCGGCGACGCAGGTGGCACCGGCGGTCCAAGTTGCGGATGGATCATCAAATGCTAGTCCTATCTGACAACTTGCGGCTGCGGCACAGATCGGCGTAGATCATCTTTTAGGATCGAATACTATGTACAGATTGATCGTCCATTCACCCGTGCTTCGTTAAGAAGAAAAGTCACAAACACATACAAAAGCACTTGTACAACGTTGAGAGTCTAGGTGGAAGTTGGATGTCCATGGATGTCCAATGGATACTCTCTAGTTCAAAAAAATGAACTAGGAAGAGATTACACCAAAATTTGAATTTCCAATGGATACTCTCTAGTTCAAAAAATGTCCAATGGATACCCACCAAAATTTGAATTTCTAGGTCATTTGTCAAAATCCATGGATGTCCAAATTAGTTTAGCCTTCCACCTATGGTTGAGAGGACATTGAACAAGGCCTGACACACTTCCTATCTACTGAATTTAGAATAGCGATTACATTGGGGAAACGCTTTGCGACCAAAAGGGAACACTAGGGAGTGGCTCGCTAGACAGCGTTGGCACACCTAGAGGCACACTGCAACCTGTCTCTGAAAAGGTAGGCCTTCATAGCTTGCCTGGTGTCCGCCGTTTGCAGCTCGTTAAAGGAGGCTTCATCTTGGTCTTCGGTTTCCACGTGGATGCCAATCTTCTTCATCAGATTGATCGTTTTTGTTTAGAAGATCATACACTGTACTTAAGGTTCATTTTTATTTTTCACTTTTCAAACATTTAGAGAAAAATCCAAATATATTAAAACGTTTCCTTTCATTACTTCAGTTCAGAAAGTAAACACCTCTCTCTGACTCTGACTTCTGCAGTTCTGTCTATTTTTTTTTTTTTTTCGAAAGCGGGCTCGTGCGGTATTTCATTAACAGAAGGCAATTTTAGAGCGGATGCCTCCTGCTCCCGACCCACCCGACGCTCCCTTCCCGACCGTTGGCAGCGGCGCCGCCCCACCGGCAACCCTCCCGGCCACCAACCTGCTCCTCCAAGCCCGGATCGGGCTCCCCTTCGCCTGATCTACTCGCCCATGGGGCGGCGGGACCTCTCCCACGCTCTCGGGCGGGTACCCCCTCCGGGCGCGCCTCCGTCCATTGCTTACGCCGCGCTCGCCGGCGGCCTCCGGGACAGGGCGGGCGCTCTCCTCTGCGCCGGTGCGCCTCCCGGGATCTTCTTTAACCGCCTTCTGCCGGCCATGGCTGCGGCTTCCGTTGGCTTTGAGTCTTGGCGTCGAGGCTGCGTCGCCGCCGTCGTCGCCTTGGGGCGGACGCGGTGGTCGGCTCCTCTACCGTCGGAGACCGAGCCGCCGACCAACGCCTTGGAGACGGCCGTGAGTCTCGGGCGGCCAACCACGTTGCTCCGTCGGCGCCTCACGGAGGAAGCCGACCCGCCGGCCGTCGAGTGCCGCCTTCGCATCGGCGACCCCACCACCCGCACCTCCGTCGTCGCCATGGCAGCCACCGGCGGACATCCCACAGCACGCCAGCCCGGGCGGCCCCGCTTGAAGGCGTCTCTCACCGCGCCTAGCATGGAGGGCGCGGCCGGGGACGGTGGAGCGGTTGTTGGAGGATGGCGAGGTAACCCCATCGCCACCCTTCGCCCGAGCAAAAGCTCTCCCCTATGGCCCCGCCCTTCTTCCCTCACTCTACTGGGGAGGTCAAAGCACAACGTTGGGAGGGACGGCTACCTCACAGACTGCTCGGAGAGTCGGCGGCGATGTCCTCATCGAGCCGCTGCTATGGCGCGGCGTCCGCCGTTAACCTCCGTCGCGCCTGCTGGTGCACCCGGGGGCCAAACCCGCCGGCATCGGTGGGCGGGGGGTGCCGGCCGAGGTGGGTCATGCGGCGTCGTTGGTTCCCCACGCATAGCGTCGCAGGCGACCCGCGCCGTCGCGAGGCGGACCTCATGGAGACCCGGGCGGGACTTTGCGATGGTCGTCGCATCGCCGACGCCCTAGACGCATCCCGCCCACCTTCGCCTGGGACCGCCCATCATCGGTGCCGGTCTCTCGCCGAGAGGCTGGCGCGTTTGTCGATGAGGGACGGTTTCACACGCAGTGGAGTCCCGCCGTCGCTACCGTCGTCGTGGCGTTCCCATGGGCGTCGTCACCGTCGCCCGTCCGTCGAACCCGGTGGGCCTCGCTTCAAGCTGCTTAGCGGAGGACCACGTCGCCGCAGTATGCCGCTTCCCGTCTTGCTGCCTCCGATGCCGATGTGAAGGTCACCGTGCGCCGACCGCAAGCATCGGCGTTCGCCGCCGCCCGGCCGTTCTTGGGACGGCGCTTCGTCGCCCGTCCGACCGCTTTCGTGGGCCGGGCGGCGCCCGCGCCAGCCGCTCATCGACCGTCTCTGCGGCGCGCCGTTAATGGCGCCAAGAGCGATGGCGGCGGCGGGGGGCGCCCTGGAGCGCCGGAACTGCACACGGCTCAATCCGTGTCGGAGAGATTCTCTGCCCGGCTCCCAAGGCATCGGCGGCGGCGGGCGGCGTGGGGGACCCCTCATCGTCGGCGACACACGCTGGGAGGGGTGCCGGTCGCGTCGGCGTCGTGCCGCCGGCGACGCAGGCGCAAGCAACCGAGTGCTCAACATCGTCGCCGACTTCTTTGCTGTTGACCCGCCGGCGCTTCGTCGTCGCCGACTACGCTGACCACTGTTACGGGTTGACCCGATGCTCATTGAGCTCGGCCTCCATCGCCGTGCGCCCGGTGACATTCACGGAGGGGCGAGGTCGTGGCGGCCCCCCTGCCTACGGTGGCTGCCGTCTCTGTGGGCGCCCCTGCTGCTGCTACCGCTCCGTGGCTGGTGGTCGATCGTGGTGGGCCGATTTGGTCGAGGCCGAAGTTCGCCATTCCACTAGTCGCCGTCGTGGACGCGACACCGTGCAGCCCCGCAGCCTCGCCGCCGGGGTTGAGGAGCACAACGAACCTGCGCTGCCTGAGGCTGCGAACGTTGTGCTCCCGGTACCTGACGCTAGTGGCCCTGGAGCTTGTGACGTCGAAGATGGGTGCACTGCACACTCTCCCAACCCGGTGCCCGTGCCGTCGGTTGATGAGTTCATAGCCGCGTTCACGAGGCCGTTGGAGCCATCCATACTATCCACGCCGGTCTTGAGGAAGACGCGCCCGCGCCAAGACGCACGTGCTAATGCCAAAACGCAGTTGCACGGCTCGCCGCAAAGAGTGGGTCCAGGCACCTTATGCCGAGGACCGGGCAAGGAAAGTTATGCTCAAGAAGATGGGGATCGAGGTCGAGGCCGAGCGGAGGATGCGGTCTCCTTTGCCGAGCCGCAGGTCGCACTCACGGGCCCTAACGCCGAGATCAACGGGGAGGCCATGGAGGTCTTCCTTCAAGGGGGGAAGAAGCGGCGCATCGGTGCCCGAGTGTGCTCGTGGTCTAGTCGCGTCTCGGCTATCTTGTAATCGGCTTCGGGTTGCATCCGGTAGTTAGGTTGTTTGCCTTGTGTTGTGTTGGGGTGTTTTCTTTTCTTTTGTTTTGTTTCTGTTTTCGCAGCCTGATGTCTGCTCGGCATCCCGACTTAGTTTGTATTTGGATTTGGTTTTCCTCCTCTTAATGAAAAACGGGTGAATGGCCCGATCGCGAAAAAAAAAAAAAAAAAAAAAAAAAAGGCAATTTTACCTATGCAAATGATGATTTGCCAAGATAAGAGAAACATATGTCATTCGAAAACTATAATATGCATGCATGCGTATTATCTTTGCCTTATTACCAACTACATTGTATACACATACATCTAATAGTATAGAAACATTGTATATATGTTAAATTTCTATGCTGCTACATCACTACATGCAGCCTTCACTACATGCAGCCCGGCTAGGCATGCCCACGAACAGCTCAAATGCACTCGAGGTCAATCAACAATTTTCTATTTACTTGAATAGACTTTTTCCTTGTTATAAACGCAACTTGCTTAATACAAATACAGATACAGGGAGACTCGTATACATGCAGTGACTAGTTCCTACAATCCTAACCTTTTTTTAGATAATGATGAAAGAAATTAAATGACAGCACTTCAGCTGCCAATTCAAGCACTCCACTCCATTGCCAATTCAAGCACTTCAACCTAGATGCACACCTAAGTTATGATAGTGTATGGAAGCAACTTGATGTGTAACCTACCTTAATTTCTGGCTTTGTTCATCCGATCCGGTCCTCTAATTTCCCACACGATGGTCACATCCACTGGTGGTTTAGCTATTATTGACTTTGGATTTGGTTTTGGTTTGAATTATTTGGTGGATTTTTTCTTCTATTCACTTGAACTTATGAGGTACATTGTTTTTCTCTCACAATAAAACAACATCAACTGATTTATCAGCCGCAGAAACCATCAACTGAACATCATCAGAACGTCGACCAAGTTATATCAAGTGATTAGGTAGCTTGACTATTATTCCTTGAAAATGCATGAGCTAAGTGTTCCGTAGGTTTAGACTTTGTTTCTTTACAATGCAATGCAACGACATAGGTTTAGACTTTATCTGTCTAAACAAATCCTATGTCTTTATTATTAGAACCATTGGAGGTGTTATAATTCAACAAATTAATAAATTGGTTCACATTTTAAGAAAATAATGGAATGTACGTTGCTGATAAAGCCAAAGGTCATCTATCAATATATACAGTTGGTGTCAACATAAGATGTACGTTGCCGGTGGTATATTCCTTCCTGGAAAAAGAATTCAATATAAAAACTAAGAGTTTGACTTCATTAAATCTAAACCAAACAAAACCACAATGAACCTCACAAAAAAAGAATTTAAAACACCATACTAGCTAGATCTAGCTAAAATTACTACTGCTTGCATTTGACAGATATTGATTTTCTGATCTAAAAGAGTAGTATAGTCAACAGTATTGTGGTCTAGTTCGCATGCTACCAGCTCAATTGTGGCCTAGTTCATGACACTTAGTTGTGGGTCTTTGAGTTGTTACCTACCCATGGACTGAGACACAATCCTAACATGAAGGCACCGATTTTTCGTGTTAGCCTGAAAGGAACCATCATGATTCGGTTTCAATAATCAATAATAGAGATTTGGTTTTATTTAAAGTTGAAATAAACTTCTCTAGTTACATTCATTTTACAGGGAAGTACACCATCAAACATCAACTTGGTTTCAATTAAATTTGCAATGAAATATCTTGATAGTTAATAGTGGATTTATTGGTATTATATATAAATCTTGATAGTGGCCGTGTTTTCCTTTATCCAAACAGACTTATAGATTGACTATGCACCAAGAGGAATCAAAGTGATTTTATTTTCGATTAATGATGTATTTGACGTCAAAATCATTGTACAGTACAAATAGATGAGAAGAATATACAGGGAAACTCTAGTCTCTTATATTTTAGGAATTTCAACATGTTTAGGGCCTGTTTGGAGCACCAAAAAAATTCTTGTCTTTTTGTGTTTTTCTTGTGAAATTAAACTGATTATTATGAAATTCCTGCATGATTACTGTAAAATTCCTGTGTTTCAAACATGCTTTTAATGTAGTTTGCTGCTTTTTAGCAGATTTATGTCTCATTGACTTCCTGCTAGTAGTGGGCCACGTGGTGGGCCTTTTTTGGGACTGGTAGTGGGCTTGGTAGTGGGCCTTTGGATTGAGTACCGGGTGTCGGGTAAGGATGATGGACAAATAGTTCAGATGACTGGATGAGCAACGTAGTGGGCTTGGTAGTGGGCCTTTGGATTGAATACCGGGTGTTGGGTAAAAATGCCGGAGTGACAAAACATTGTATGAGAACTTGAGAAGGAAAAGGGACTCATTGTTCTTTTCAAAAAAAAAAAAAAAAAAAAAAGGGACTCATTGACGCAGCAGTCGATCAGGGTAATCTGATAGTGGAAACAGACGCGGTGCTAGTGAAGCAAGCTATATTGTCTTAAGATTGGCGGGTGGGCTTGTGGAGGAACTGCAGCTCCTAGCGAGCCCAAATTTGTATAGTTTTCATGTTTCTTCAGTTTCTAGAGATTGTAATGGAGTTGTTCATGAATTGGCAGTTGTTGGGTGTAATTGTGACGAGGAATTGAGATGATTATCAGCTCACTTCCAGAGCGCATTGATCTAATTGTTACCGAAGAATCTTCATCTCAGCAGTAATAAAAGTCACCCAAGTTTCAAAAAAAAAAAAAAAAAAAAAAAACGAATATAATGGTGCACCCTCCCCCTTACAAAAAGTCAAAAACAAATCCTTTTTATAGAAGTAGTAAACGCAGGGTATTCGAGAATTGCCTTGAATCTACTCCTTCCGTTCCAAATTATAGTTCACTTTGGCTTTTCTAAATACATTCTTTTCTTGCATGTCTTTAGTTATCTGCTATGCCTGGATGCATAACAAAAGAAATGCATCTAGAAAAGCCAAAATGACCTACAATTTAGAACAGAGGATACTACGATACAAAAGAAGGCAAGAAATAGAAAAGAGCATAGAATCCAAACAATTGCATTTCAAAAGCATATATATTCGAATTTCTTTTGCATTAAGTGATAGCATTCTACAAGGTTGGCCAAGCTAAAGACCACATCCCTTCATGTGTGTACTGTAAAATTATATAATTGTAAAGGAAAAACAGCTTTTCCTTTAATGGGCAGTATAGCTAAATCCTTATTCCTCTTCTTGACACTTCTTTTACTGTAGACAATATATACCCTTTTTCGGCTTTTCATATGTATATAACCCGAACCAAAAAGTTCTCAAAAAAATCTATACCCAATATTCGAACTGAGGTGAAAACCCAGCTTCAGTATGGAAAAGACCCCGTCATCTTGATATGATCAAGGGTGCTTCTCAAGCCGTACCGCTCAACGGCTCGCATGCCTGCTCGAAACCCATCTCCATAAGCCACAGAAGAATCTGTTTCAATTTGGTACTTGAAGAACTCGCCCAGTCTTTTTTCGAATTCTGTCTTTGCACCCTTTTTCGATGAGGAAGATGTTGAAGATGATGACGACGACGACGCATCTGTGGTGGTTGCCATGCTAGCAGAACCTGATGTGATTTCTGACTCAAGCCAAAGATGAGCTAGAACCTGACAGATGCCTTCTTCAACCTCTGGACTCAGGGTTCGGTATCCTACACCCCCAAAAAAGGTGTTAAGATAGTAAATACTGATGTTCTGCAAACATAGAATGCATCGAAGAATGAAGAGAATGCTACAAACGTAGATAAACAAGCACAACCAGAATACCTTTAAGTCGGAGGTAAGCATGCATCATCTCATGAGCCAGAATCGAGCCAGTTAGCAGCCTGCGTGCAATTAAATAAATAAAAATTAAAGTGTGCATGCGTTCTGATGGATTGGTAGTAGAATCAACGTTCATCAAAGGGAAACTACATCAATTGTAATTAGTTTGTTAAATAATGAAAGAAAAAATCACCTTGGCAGCCCGTACAGTATAAGAATTGCAGTCACTTCACACCGTCGAGCAAGTTTGTATGGTCCTGTGATCATATCTATGATTCTGTTGCCTGGTCCAATTATTGGTCTTTTCAAGATCTGGATAATATTATTAAGTTATTTATGTTCAATCATAAGTAGCCTTGAAGATCACAAATTCAGTAGAGCAATTAAGCAAAACAAGGAAATGTTTTAAGATCACATACAGTTCTGACAATCTGCTCCTCAGATAGGCAGAGGCCTCTGGTTTCAGGAAGGTGGTGCACCTAATCGACGAGAGTACATTAGATATATGTTATATATACCACACAGTGAAGGATAGAACACTTACAGATTTCTCTGCTTCCATGGCTTCATTTAAAGCTTGTCGCTCAACCAAAAGCAAGGGAACTTGTTGTTCTACTTTCATGTTCATACCCTCATAAAATTCTTGAATATCAATGTATAGTGGCTGGCATTCATTGGTCTCCATAATAGCAGTATGCAAACACTCCAAGCAGAGTCTCCGGCCATCATCTAATGTTATGTATTGACTGTCCTTTGGCTAGGGTTGACAAGAAAACAATAAAAGAAGGAAATGTCATTAGAATATCCAAAGTCAGGAAGATGTGCACTATAGGTGGCACAAGATAATACAATTCATCAAATTCACCGGTAAATTTCTGAAAGGAGGCCCACAAATGCAGCTGTTGGAGTATTTGAGATAGCATTTGGGATCAGCATTTTCTTTTGTATAAATCCATCAATATACGTATATAAGTTTACATAAACATAACACACCTCCATTCGTTCACAACTGCAGCACCTAGGTGTGCCATCGTTTTCATGGGAAGGACAATACTTCTGCATCCAGAAAGGATGGGCCCGGTATTCAATGAGGCCATTTTTATTCGTGGGAATCTGGTTACCAAAATTCCATCACAATAAGAATAACATAATCAGGATGGAAACGCTCACAAAATTCCAAGCTTAATTGTTGATTCAAAGTGAAGAGTGCTTACAAAACTACTGCAAACATCACATTTAGGATGGAAACGCTCCTTGTAGCAGGGCCTGTGGTATGCATGGTTTTCATGAACAGCAAACTTGCAAAAAGAAAGGACGGTGTTAATAATCTTATGAAGTTGAAGAATCTTAGGTCAGGAATGTTCTGTTGTATTGTATACCTCATACTCTGATATTGGTTTATCGCAAGCATAACACCTGAAGCACTCGGGGTGCCAAACAGAATCCATACAACTGAGAAACCGACCACGACCAATTGGACTTTTGCATCCTGCACAAACCCTACAGAAGGCAGTGGTGCAACCAGATACACAAAAATTACAGAAAGAAAAATCTTAATCGGAGAAAACGAGAGAAAATCAGATAATAGGATTCTCCATCACACTAGAACAAGGCTCAGATAACCCGACAAACTGATCCATGTTGCATATCCAGTCAAGATAATTCTACAGCATTAGATGTAGACAATTATGAGCCATATTATCTTTCTGTATCTTGCCTTCTTTGAATACTGGCTCATTATATAATATATATCTCACTCGGGTAGCCTTTGGAATATATGAGTTTGCAGTCATATCATGTTTCCAGAGCAAATTTTGCTTCTACAAACTCAAACCCTAGCCCTGCCCTAGAATCCAAACTCTTGTTTCTCATCGTATGTGAGAAACCAACAAGCTAATGTGAGGGATCTAAGTCTAACACATCTGATGCCTAATGTTTCAGGGTAGGTTTTTCAATGATTATCAAAAGTCTCTACTGCCATCTCCCCAAACATAGTGTGTTTATGCTTACTAGTATTTTTAAACGGTAAAAAACAAAGAAATATGTTCTCATTAGAATGTAGGATTATGCAAGGTGGAAGAAGCAACTAGCGAAGCATCATAATGTACCATTACGAGAAATACCTCGAGCCAGTTGTCGGGAAAACATATGAGGGCAAACTATTTGCTGGAGCACTTTCTGAGTGAACATCTTCAGTTGGAATTTCCCGACGAGGAGATCCATCATTCATACTTTCTTGCAGAGCCCGTGCAAGCTGTTCATCTTCATCGAGGCTATGACCAGTATCTGGTTCATTATTATAAGACAAAGCATTAAAATTCATGGTTCTGACCAACAGCACTCATTTGTTAAACAAGAACTGCTATATGCAATTCTTTGTTAAGTACTAAACAATCAAATTTAATATTATGGGAACACCCTATCTAATAAAGTTCTGTTATTTTTGCTCCCTGAACTTGAGAACTCCATATTTAGTCCCTGAATTTGAATATGTGGTCAAGGCATGCACAAGCATTGTTTTAGTTGGCAATAAGAGATGAAATGGGATTTCGGGTTGCTTATTTGACTTTGCAGTCATAATGTCAAATTAATGAACAATTATCTGAATGACTATTCGAAGAGGAAGTCCATCATTCATACTTTCTTGCAGAGCCCGTGCAAGCTGTTCATCTTCATCTAAATGATGCCCAGTATCTGGTTCATAATTAAAAAAACAAACATTAGAATTCATAGTTCTGACTGTGCTTATATGAACTTTTCCTCAAACACCTTATACACATAAGCTAATATTTCAATCTAAAACCAGCTGTCTGGTATTTCTGGTAATTACTAGAGAAGAAATTCAATACCTATAGAAAAAACTGTCCAAAAATGAGCTGCGTTGTTTTTAGTCCTGAACATGAGGATTCCATATGCAGTACCTGAACTTGTATATGTGGCCAAGGCAGGCATGCCCTATTTAATCGGTGACTAGAGATGACATGCTATTTCAGGTTGCTAAATTTTGTTTCTCTCAAATATTCAGGTTGCTAATTTGATTTTGCAGCCAGCATGTGAAATTAATGAAGAGCTAGCCTTTTGAATTTAAATGAAACTATGATGTCTTCTAAAGTGTTTTACTAGTTTTGAATTATTATTGCTTCACAGACGATATCATCAAACATTTACCATTATTAGAGCAAAGTGCTTTGGCATCACTGGTTGTTAAGCTACTTTCAGAACTGTTCCCTCAACTTATAACAGTTTAGCAATCTGAAAGTTTAGTCACAAGTTAAAAGACACAACTAAACCATATAAAATTTAGGAATTAGATATGCAATCTATTTGTTCCTAAATAGAAATAGCCAAAACATGCAAAGATGGGGCAGAGCACTACAAACCAATGGCTTTTCCCTTCCTTTGATCTTCCTCTGATAAGGACAATGCAATAGCATGATCCATGTCTTCATCCTCATTGCCATGCGTATCCTACAGTAAATTTTAATTATAATAATAGAAATAAGCAAGGAATAATTAAGTACGCAACAAGCACATCCAGTGCTATTCCTTTCCTCTCAGGACTGAGGAACATGCAACATGTTGTGAGCCCTGATATATACATTAAAAAATAATGTGGGTCCTCATTAGTCAAGCACAGATTGGTAAGTTATTCACTAATATTTTCCAGGCAGGCATACCAACAATATACTTTAATCAATATTAGGGGGAGAACCCATTTCAAATTGAGAGAGAAAAAAAAATACGGCAAGTGCACTGAACAACTGATAGAATAAATTTTTTTTTTTTTTTTTTTTTTGGGGGGGTGGGGCACATTCAGATGCACTATGATTCTCTTCTTTATTTCTTATAGTAGGTTTTATTTAAACAAACTAATTTGCATCAGTAAAGATAAAGATTAAGAAGATAAGCTATAACTGAGCAGTACATATGATTTAGTGTGCGGAGTTGAATAGTCTTCATGGAAGTTCCCGTTGTAGTGTCCTCTTGAAACTCTATTTACTGAACCTTTAAATATTTTACTCAACCAACCCATGTTTATATTTTGGAGAGGGACAATATCCTTCTTCCTGCACTGCAAAACAAGGTTCACTGAGAATCATATTTGGCGAAAATGAGTGCATATGAGCTCATCACATTTAAATAAGGCAATTGAGGGCCTGTCTATATCACACTCTAGTATTTCTTATGTAGCATTTGATCCTTAAACGTTAGTGCTATATCCAACAGAAATCCCTCTCCACTATTAGTGCCTACCCTGTTCCAAACACACATGACACACCTTCACTACCAGCTCTTTGCTTGCCGGCCTCTCCCCTAAATGCCCTGTGGCCTTGAAACTAGAATCAATGCAAAAGAAATCTAAAAGCATTCACCACATCCAGCAAACAGGCATTGAGCTTTGCTGAAGGTATGATGTGAGGCACCAGTGACACATGATAAGCAAAATATGAAGGTAGAAGAATCTTCAAGCACATTCACAAGCTAGAAATTCCGTGTGGTCCCCAAAAATTTCATCGACTGATGTATAGCAGTTCTGTCTTCATTACTACTTTTGCAGTGCATGTTGCCATACGCTAATAGCAAGCAGAGACTTCAGAGGTGAAGGTGAAGGCTCATGAATTTTTCAATGGTCAAGCACATTCATAGGTTATAAAATAAGCCATACACCTTAAAAATTATCATTCCGCAAATGTAAGCATTGATGCAGACTGCTGGAAATACCACAATTTTTCTAGCATTAATTATTCCTAAAATTTTGTCAGTACTTAAACAATTTACAGCGTGCTCTTTGCTTTGTAAGTGAATATTATCAATTATGTAGAAATGGGCCACTCTCGGTAGTGCACTCTACAATACTTTAAATGGTGGGATAAAAAAACGAATACGCTCGTGTGCCACCACAATGATGAAATATTGATGATTCTGTATGCATGCCATTCAGAATGCAAAATGCACACTAGTAACCCCAAAGAACAACCTCTATAGACCAATGGAAACAACTGAAGATTTCAAGGACAAACTATCAGAAAGACTCGTAGTTGCATTTGAACAAGAGTAAGATAGGCAAGTGGCTTGTTATGTAAGCTACAATGAAGAAACCAGCAACTGATCACCTACACGGATATGTATGCCGTTTATTTTCCCATGAGAGTTATTATGTAAGATTGCCAATGAAGATTTCGGTAGCCAGTACTAAAAGAAGAAGCAAAGAGAACACAAGTGCGCCTTCAAAGGAGAAAGAGACTGCAGAATAAATTAAAACGGATCACGTCATTATCTTATCCTTACCTCGGCAAGCCTGGAAACGATAGGGAGGATCTTGAATTCAGAGAGAAGCAGATAAAATTCCCAAGAAGCAGATAAAATTCCCACGAAGCAGGAATCAAGAGTTGAAGACAATCCAACCCAACTCTGACGCCTAGTTCCTTGATCCCAGCACCGAAGGGTACAGAATTTTGACTGGAAGAAGAGCAGGGACCGCTTGGAGCTCACTGGGGAGTAGGGACAAACCCCACCTTATGTCCCCAATCAGGAAATCACCACACTTGCAGCTCCTGCACCAGAACAGAAAGAAACCATTATGGCAGCAGCCCCAGTCCCCACAAAGCATCGAAGTACAGAGCCCACGGTTCAGCAACCACAAAAGGACATGAGCTACCAAACTAACTTGAGTACCGGTGAAGCTAGTAAACTAATTAACACAGGAACAGCCTAAAAAGAAGAGCAGAAGACTGACCAATTCAGAGCCTACGAATTCAGCAAACATCGCCCTGCTTCTTGCTCTCGGAATCTTGGTTTCGTTGCAGCAGAAAGGCAGGCCGGCCGGCCGCAGATAGACGGAACGGGAGGCGACAGAAAAGAAGCTCGACGAAACGGGGAGAAATGAAATGATGGAGGAAGAAAAGAAGCGACGAAAGCGTGACATGGACGGGAAGGTGCAGGTGCAGCAAAGGAATAATAGGGTCGAGTCCAAGAGGGAGAGAAATCGGAAGAAGAAGAAAAAAAAAGAAACAACGAGTTGGAGGTTGACATCTCTGTTCCAACCCCACTGTCACTCGCCCACCGCTCGCCCGCGTCGCTGTCGCGGCGACGTCGACGTCGACGGCCCGCCCCTACGCGCGGGGCCGGTGGGAGGGGAGGCCCACGTGGAGCTGAGGCTGGCGAGGAGGTGGCGCGGCGACGTCTGGCGCACGCATTCCGTCGAGCGCCCTGCCTGCGCCGCGCCGCGCGCGCAGGAAATTCGCTGGCAGTTGGGCTCGGACCTTTGGAGCGGGCGGTTGAGGGAAGGGAAGACGGGGAGTGGGGTGAGAGGTCGCTAGCAGAGTCAATGGTAGTGCTGGCCAGGCTGTTTTTGCATCAAAGCCCTTTCTGTTTATTGTTTTATAAACTCTGAATTACACAAAAAGTCCCTGAAGACTGCACTAAATAGATATCTCAATGTGCACAAAATATGCACAAAGCAGGAGTAAGCACTTTGTCTAAGCAACACAAAGGACATCAAGACCTAGAGGTGACGGTCTGGATGCTTCTAGAAATATGATTCTTATACATGTACATGTT
>JADLZK010008401.1:0-174765 GCA_015847255.1 Hyparrhenia diplandra | reverse complement strand
AATGGCCCGACAGTAACATTCCCGCCACATAAACATTCATCTCTCTCGCACCAACTCCATAAACTAAGTTACGCGATTAGACGCATTGCCTCTGACATAATAATAATACAGTTCAACAAGTACCCGACCCCATGCAATGCAATCAACAAGTACTCGTGACGCGAGTACACGCACCTGCGCAATCAATAATGCACATGAACTACTATTGTGTACGAGACATCGTGAAATCACTCCATATGAGTACCTCTTGATTAGTAGCTTATCCTTCATTAATCTTTGTGTAAAAGCACCGCAAACTAACATCAACAAGCTATCACGTGCCTCAGTGGTGCATTTCTATTATTTAGAAATTGTTTTTTTTTCTGAACAACTTACAGATACTGTAAAAGGCAACTAGTAGGAGTACTACTTCCTAGAATATCTCTTTGTAAAAGGAAATTGTTTTTTTATGAAAATATCAGATTCAAACATGATTAACATTTATTGAGTAATTAATATATGCATGCATCCATGCGCGAGCACTTAATATATGCATGCATCCATGCGCGGCACTTAATATATGCATGCATCCATCGATTTGTTTCATTCTTTGTCTCGAGCGAGCATGCGCACGCGGCAAATTGTTCAGGCTATATTGAGTAATTAATATACTCCATGCATGCATCCATGCCGAGTAGTTCCATCCATTGTTTCATTCTTTGTCTCGATGCACATCCTCAGGAGCATGCGACGCAAATTGTTCAGCACTAATTAACAAACACCGGCGCCGCGCATGCAGCAGCTATTCAAGGTGGCGCTGAACGGCATCATCTAGAAGTAGAAATGCAAGTCCGCAACAGCGAACACATTTCAACGAGAGGAAGTAAAGAAACCCTACCGGATCGGGTGCCGGTTGTTACTGGCGGCGGCGCATGGCGCCCCGCCGCTCCCCTTTCTATAGTTGCGTGGCCGTGTTTCCTCTGCTCGGTAAAGTGGCGACGTGCCTAGGGAGGCTTCTATAGCAAGTGAGCAGCGATGTGACAAGGCCGAAAGTAGCGGCGCCCACTCATGGGTCCTCCACATGGGCGAGCCCACACTTTTTAATATTTTCCTTTTCTAATTTACGTTCGACTTTTAAGCAGGATTCCGATTGTTCGATTTTTTAAAAGCCCGGATTCCAATTAATATTTTTGGCCTCTTGGGACTTAAATTGAGTCGAATATTATAGCGGCGCTTTTGCATATATACTAAAATTACACATGTTTTTCATTCGTCTTTTGTAGAGCGCCAATCTTCTATTCTTTTGGGAGAATAAAACCGTTGGACAAAACCTAAACTTGAAAAATTCTTATATGTGTTGCGCCAAATACAATTTACAATTATTTACGTAGACTATTCAAAATGCATGCATAGCACCTGCGTGTCTTTTAAAAGATTTTATAGCGAGGAAACAAAAAATTTAAAATATCTCTTAAATATATTTCGAGTTTATGACGGACTTCCGAAATATACAGTGTTGTCATTAGATAGAGAACTAGTAACTCTTAGAGCAACCCAACAGCTTAGCTAAATTTAATAGGCAAGTTTTTATTGTTTAGTCATTTTGTAACATATAAAACTTCTAAAAAAATACGCAAAATACATGTTATTTACAAAACCATATAGTAAATGGTTATAATTGACTATATATGACCACCGAAGGATTTTTTAGGGATACCATATTTTGCTATTTTGCAGAAGCATATGACACGTCTCTTTTAGTTCAATTTTCTTCTTAAAAATCCATAAATAGATGCCTACAAATGATAGCACATCTCTTATAAATTGCTCTTAAGTAGTTTTCTATCAATTGTTATGTGTGGATTATCAGAAAAGATTAAATTGAAATTAGATAGATAAAATTTAACTAATGTAAATACTATGTCAAACAAAATGTAAACGGGTCAAAAAATGTTTTATTATGGAAAGAGAGCCATATAAATACAATATCCCAAATTGTATCCCAATAAAAAATAATATGTTTACATACATGCCGTTTCCTTTTACAAAAAATCCTAAAACTAAATTACTCCAATAGTGCCTTTACTACTTTTGTATGAACTCAGTTAATTGCGTCATTTCACCCACCCTGAACAGAGAATATCCTTAATAATGTAAAGACCATGTCAAATAAAAAGTAATGGGTCATAAAAAATGTTTGTTGTGAAAAGGGTCATATAAATACAATATCCAAAACGAGTGTTTCCCAATCAGCAATAGTCTTCTGAACAATGTCCTCTCCTTGAATGTAAAAACCTAAAAAAACTAAGTGAGAACTCAGTTAATTGCATCAAATTTGCTCACCCTATGCAGAGATAATATCATTATAAGTGGTAATGCTACTACACTCTTACGCCCTTTTTACCTAGAACATGACTTGAGCATCCTGGCTATCTATTAATACTTTTTTATTTCATTTTATTAAATTCACACCTCTTATCATTAATTCCTATTTCTCTCTGAAGATTGTGTTGGCTCGAACCCACGGCACAGCCCAAACGTTTTCAGATCCCGTGTTTGATGGGCTGGGCCCACCATGATCTAATACAGCGGAGAACCGCGGAGGCCTCCGGCTCCCCTATGTTCCCCCACTGTTTTTCTAGGGCATGGCCCCCGGTGCTCCTTCCTGCCGAGTTGACGCCACGGCGCCGGGCGGCCGGCTCGCACGTGCTCCCGCTGGCTCGGCAGAATGGCGACTCGCCACCTTTCCTCTCCTCCCTCAAAATCTTCCCGCCTATAAGTCCTTCCCTTCTTCCGGCTCTCCTCCTCCGCTTCCACTGTTCTTCCCCAAATATCGTGAGAAATCAGCAAGGCGGCTGGGTTTGGTCCCGTGAGGTGGCGGAGGTGTAGCCGGATTCGCCGCAATGCCGAGTCAGAGTCGCCGCTTGAGCTAGGACTCCGGGAGGTGCGGATCTTCTTCCTCGATTAGGTTGGTGCGGGGCTGTAAGGATCACCTTTCCTTCCTTGGTTCGATGGTGCCGAGCCACGGTTTACTTCCTCTTCCTCAAATCCGCTGTTGTGTTGTGGATACGCTTCCTCTTCCTCTAGATTTGCTCCGGCCTTGACCACCCCCAAGGTGAAATCCACCCCTGCACCTTTTACCTTTTGTTCTAGATGATGCTAGGGTCTTCAAGGACAAGGATGTAGAACTGCGCCAAAGTGTTCCTAAGGAGCACAATGGGGATATTAGGAGGTCCAACTCGTGTGTACAATCACCGAGGAAGTGCGGGAGGGGCAGTATGGTCTAGGGTCTCAAGCCAAAAAAGAGCTTAGTGGTGCTCGCGGGACAATGATGTTAACACGCCATCGCTTGATCGTGACCACTACCTGGCCATCAAGTAAGGTAGACAAATAGATTTTACCTATGCACCTACTCTTTCTTTTATCTTTTGATCTTCCATTCTAATAAGTTGTCACAATCAATGCATCACCGCAAAGATGTTGAGTTTTTAACCCGTCCCATAAGGTTTTATTTTGAAATGGATGCCATTTTGGCACTCTTAGGCCACTAGGAAGTGGGCCTTCGGCCTAGCCCGTGAGGCCTTAGGTGTCAATTAGGTTGATGCTAAAATTGAAGGATATGCCTTCAACAATCCCTCCTGAGTGCACCCTAGGCCATGAATCTGAAGTTGCATTATCTTTATTACCTCATGTTAGTCATCAAACCGTGACTCACATCCATACCCAAGTAACTAGAGTTGACTTGGCTCCCCTCGATGGCTGTGCATGGATGGAGTCACCGGTTCCATGCCTACCATGAAATTGTATTGGCGGCAATGATGGTCATTGTGCACCTATGGACGAGTCCTCTTATGCATGTGATGATTTACAATGCCCATATTACAAGTGTGAAAGGTTCTAAATGGCTAGAGGGGTGAATAACCTATAAAATGTTCTACAACAACACTCAAGCAAAGTGGTTAGATAAAAAGACGACGTAGAGAATCAAGCAATGCTTCAACTAGCTATGCAAGCCACTTATCAATTCTAGCAATTCTAGTATCTCTAAATACACTCAAGTGCTAGGTTACTAAGTTACTCCTAGGTGAACAAGGTAAACTAACCAATTATACCACTAGAGCTACACAAGCTAACTAAGCTAACAAGCTAAAAGTAACTACACAAAAGCAAAACTAGCAAAGTAATGCGAGGAGGTGTGTTAGGATACAATACCACCCAGGAGTAGAGTAGAGGATACAATACAATCCTTGTGCTTGGTCCGACCCTTTAATCGAAAGTGCTTCGATCTCGAGATTGGTCAAAGGTCTAGCTATGAGGCCATAGTGCTTCACAAATATTTTGTTGTACCTAGTGAGCCCCAAGAACCCTCCTCGAGCTCGTCACCATATTGGTAGAACATGCCATTTAAGCATATCTTGAGTCTTAGAAGGATCAATTGCCACCCCTTTTTCTCAAAATGATATGTCCCGTGATACTCAATCCGGATCAGGTAAAACTACACTTGACAACTTCAAATAAAGCTTGTTAACCTCAAGACTTCAAAAGCCTTTTCTACAATATGTTGCAAATGGTCTTGAAGTATCAGATGAGAATATCATTTAGAAAAAACTAGCACAAACTTCCTCGAAAGGGTCAGAATAAACCGGTTCATTAGATACCGAAAGGTTGCAGTAGGGCATTAGTGAGTCCAAATGTCATGACTTTGAACTCATAATGGCCCCCGATGAGTTTTGAATGCTTTTTTGTGCTCATCTGCGAGAATCATTCGATTTGATGGTAACCGGACTTCATATCCAACTTGGTGAAGAATTTAGAACCGGCTAGCTCATCCAAAATTTTCTCTACAATAGGCTTGGGAAATCTTCTTGACTGTCACAAATCATTCAACTTCCTATAGTCCACACAAAATCTCCATCGCCCATCCTTTTTTCGTAAGTAGTACTAGAGAAGCAAATGGGTTGTGGCTAGGGGGTGATTAGGCAGCCAGCCTAGCAATTCCTTGATGTTGGGAGGCCGAAAAGATCGCCACCCTTTACCTTCGCCCTCCCTGAAGGAAAACGGTTGGAGCCAATCGTAGATGGCCTAAAGGGGTGTGGGGTTTCGTTTCTCGTATCGAAACCTTCGACTCCGGATTCAGAGTCCTTGGAGCCGTGGACACGGGCTGCTCAGTGACCAAAGGCTCTGGTCTCAGTAGCTCACTGCATCTCAAAAGCCAAGACATTCGCCTCGGGGCCAGGCTGGCGCCGCCGCCGCGCCGCCTCGCAATGCACCGCCAGAGGGATCTAAAGTCGGGCGGCCCGACTTGAGAGAGGCCGAATGCCGGGGTTTCGGCCTCTCGATGATCGCCCAGAGGATCATGCGGCGAAGCAATGAAGGCGTAACATATCTGGCCGCATACATGAGGAATGTTCATGCTTTCGCCTCCAAGATAGGACCTGTTGCATTCGCCGGCATTCAGATACCGAGCGCCGGTGCCTTGCTCGTTTCCCACTTGGCTCTGGATGAGTTTGTGTTGGGCGCTAATCCCATGTTATCTTGCGTGTGCGTGTGGCCCAACGCCAGAGATCCAAACGAGGGTTGGTGGGATCAGCGAGCCAGTAAGTACCATTTTGCCCCCTCGCTTGTCCGCGAGGACGAGAGGACCTAGGGTTGATAGGAGGGCAAAATCGAATTGTAAGAGTCTACGGACTATAACAGGCCCCCGAGGGTCCTTGTAAAAGGGAGAGATCAACCGTAAAGAGAGTTCCGCCGCACTCCGCTGCGTGTCATCTTTAGTTTAGTTGTGTGATTCCTGCCCCTACCGGGGTAGCCCAGTTTCGGGGCTACACCAACACTTGATTTGGTTTTCAATTTATGTTTTATGTTGTGGACTATAGTGATAGGGCCTAGCATTAATCGGGTGTAGAATTGGGATATAAAGGGACAACATGGTCATACCCTCGCTGTGGTGGAAGTGGGGCCCTTCTGAATAAGTTTGCACATTGCACTAACAACTCCTTCGTCTTCTTCCTACTGAAAGTGTCAACTTGAGATAGAGATAACTCTCTGTTTCCAGAAAACCCCTTGACTATGGCAAATGCCTGCACTCATTAGCTTTCGGGGGATTTCCCAATTTGCTTGGTGGTGATCGCAGCTAGTGTCAACAACTCTTGGGGTTGGAGGCCTTTTCGTGAGTGATCATCCTACCTTGATGCTCCAAAGTTAAAGTTATAGCCCCCAATCAAACATCATTTTCCCTTGAGCTTGTAGCCAATCATACCCCAAAAATGCCATCATAAGGCAAGGAGTCAAGAACTATCATGTCGTAAGAATAAATGTGTGGCCTTGAATATACCACCTTAGTTGTGGTACTAATTTTGATGTGGTCATCCACTTACCATTTGGAAGCTTAACCTTCATTCCGTATGTTAACAGTAGGTAACTGTACTAGTTCAAAGAAAACTAGCACTAACAAATGTATTTGTGCTACCACTATCCAACAAGATCAACATAGTCTTGTTTTGGATTTGGCCCCTTTGAGTTTAAAGCTTCCGTGCCCTCAGTCCATCCGCACCATTGATAGACAGTTGGCAAATTGTTCTTCAATGATTTCATTGATAGCCATCTCATTAAAGAAGGTCCTCATCAATCTCCTTATCCATGTCATTGACAATCATGGCATTGACTTGTGGTTTGTTCCTCTTGGTACGTATGTTTGCATGCCCTCGTTCATATTTTTCACCACACCGATAAATGAGATTATTAGCTCTCCCTTAATCTCGAAGTTGCTTATCTCTCCATGAGCTGCCATAAGTGTTAGGAGGTTTGGTCTTAGCTTTGGCCATGGGTTGTTTACCCAAGTTGTCTTTAGGCTGGAATTTTGGTTTGCTCCCCTCGTCAAGCACCTTCTCTTTGTTATGCTTTCCTAAGCCGCTAGTGCCAAAAAAAGGCAAGAGCACTGGGAACCACAAAGGTTGACTTCCACAACGACTTCGCGTAATTGTTACATTCCAGCTACCATCGCCACGGGATGTCGTGGCATTCAGAAGCATTTACGAACAAGTCCAAGCCGCTGCGGAAATACCAAGTAGCATTTCACCCTGAGATATTCGGGTATCAAGTATTTATATTTTCCCAAAGGAAGGCATGGTGTAGGACTCTAGCAGGGGGCATGAACAAGGCGACATGTCTATGCAAATTGACCAATACTCAATACAGGGGTAAGTCATGATATTTTAAGATAGTGTGACACACACTTGGGCCAACCTCAAGGATAAAAAGAAAAATAAAGAATAAAGAATATTCCTAAGTGAAGCAGGCATTCTAAAGTAGCTGTGCAAAAGAACCGCTTAATAATCATGCAAACATAGATGACTAGAGTTTTAGGTGAGAGTGAGATGGACAGGGGAGACCTCCCTGAGCATCCGCCCTAAAGGAAGGCATTTACGAACTCCTACAAAGACACACCTAACGGGGGGGATTTCAAGGGACGGTCAAGGCTTGTCACGACCAAGCCGCCTACCCCTCAACCGTGGCATGCACTCATATTCGAAGGATACGGCATCCCTGACACCACGCCCCAAGATACTAGGACACTACTCATGTCCCCATGGCCCCCACCCTACGGATGGATCTGAATAGGACACGAGCAAGCCCCTCAAGGACACAACGAACCGCCACCTCGGCACAACTCTTACTCTACTCAAATACATGGCATGAATGGTTAGGCCCTAAGTTCTATAACGACTAACCACGACATAGGAACTATAGTCTAGTTCTTCTATCATGATTGTGTCGAGAACAACATGTCAAGAATATAACATGTAAATACTCTAGCTCTATTGCACAAGCATATGAGATCAAGACTTGAGGATAAACCATAAATGTATTCATACCAATATTCCTTCTCCCAAGTACAAGCTCTCCAATGAAGCTTAGCCTTGCTCCAAATACTACTAAAGACTAAAAGAACTAGAGAAGTGGAGGAGTAGAGAGGAGAGGAGAAGAAGAGTAGAAAGTGAGGAGGCTCCAAATGGTGTGTGTTGAGAGAGGGAGAGAGGGGCCTACTTATACACTTGGAGGAGGGGCCTAAGTGCTAATTTACATCAAAACCCACTGTAAACCTTCCTTGTATGCGCGAAACCGACCAACGCAGGGCGGAAACCCCGCTTTGGAAAGTGCACGAACCGCCTCCCCGAGGTCGGTAGAAAACCGCCTCGGGGAGGGGTGCGGCCGCGCACCGTGTGGTCTTGCCGCGCCCCCCTCGGGCTCGGCCCGGCCCGGTCTCGGTGGGGTCGTCTTTCGCCTCTAAAAGTTGTGGGCCGGGCTGTGCTCGCCCGCATTTGATGTTTTGGGTCGATTTGCTCTTGGGCTTGGGTTTTGCAATAATGCGCTTTCTCGGAAGGCATTTTTGGTCGAATTTCCACTTGCTTTTATTATAAATCTGCAAAATAAAATACAAGACACTACAAGTGGAATTTATTAGTGATAAAAGTATATGAGTATAAAAAGGTTTAATTTTACTCCCTTTATGGTAGTAAGTTGACGGAAAAAAAATATGTCGTTGGTTACCGCCAACACTCTTGTATCTTTGCAATAATCACAGCCCTTTCCACAAAGTGGGTACTTGTGGTTCTACCCACTGCTCGACTTCCTCTTTTCAAGCCTCCTCGACATATTGTGTTGCAAAGAACAGAGCATCATACTAGCCCATATGCATGGACACATCATATTGCAAAGATTGGAATTGAGTAGCGTAGTCTTCAACTAATGTTGTTTGTGTGTTTGCTTGAGATCTAGCAAGTCATTAATTGTTGATTTGTGGTCATCACTTCCAAACCGAGCTACCACATTTGTAGTAAACCTTCTCCGTGATATTGTTGGATGGGTTATCTTGTATGTTTGCCACCACTTGGTCGCATTTTTTCTTCCAAGTGCATGGAAGCTGCTTCCACCCACAATTCCTCCGAGACTCAGATATCTTGAAATAATTTGCACACTTATCCAAATGATCTTTGGTTGCTTGCCATCAAAAGAGGGAAAATACATCTTAGGTAAGACATGGTGAGGGACATTGTCTCTTGGTCGTGGTGATGGATGTCTTACATGCCTGAATTGGTGATGGTGGGATGGACCTCCTCCAACAGCAAACACATTCTCAAATTCTTCTTCTACTACTTCTCGATCTTGGGTGTTCTGAGCCATTTTCTCTCTCAAACTATCTCGTGAGTCAATAGAGCCACTTGAAAGGCCCTAAATGGCTAGAGGGGGGTGAATAGCCTAATAAAAAATTCTATAAATTACTAGACAAACTTGTTAGAATGACAAATGGCGGTATAAGCGTTTGCTCTAACTCTACTTGTCGGCAAGCCTCCTATTGACAAATCTAGTTGCTATAGTCTCTAATTCATATAAAAAGCTAAGTCTCTACTTTACCACTAGGTGAACAAACTAAGCAAGTCTACACAAACTACACAAGCACAATATATATGAAGGTAATGCAAGAGTGTAGGAGTGATATACCACAATATCGAGGCTAGTCAATCCAATCACCAAGGATGATACAATGAGATAACCAAATTGAAGCCAATCACTAAGAGACAACAAAGAGACAAGTGGAGACACAATGATTTACCCTGGTTCACTTGAGCACCCGCCAAGCTACGCCTTCATTGTACCGACCTTCTCACGTGTGGGGCAAGGTGGAGCTCACTCCTAGCCAAGTGCCTTTAGGCTACTTGCACCCAAAGCAAAATGAGAGGTACCCAAGACACGAGCAATGTATTACTTGCAATTTATCGTCCCGACGAGGATGCACGGTCCTCTCACAAATCAACCTGAGGTGGCCAAGAACAATCTCCTTCTTTTGCCAACGCCTCCACCAATTACCAAGCCGGGTTAGGAGTGGTGCTCTCCAAGAGCAATAAGAAAACCACTGGCTCACAATGATCCCCAAGTGCCACTAGATGCAAAGATCAAAGCAAAGTGCACTTGAATCACCTCAACTCACTACATTGATGCTCACAAAAAGGGAGTGAGGAGGAGGAAGTTTGCTCAGCTCTAAGTGATTTCAAATGACCAAGAGACCTCACATAGCCGGCCAAACTCATATATATACACCCCCACACGAAATGGAGCCGTTTTGAGGAAATCCATGTTTCTGGCGGCGGGCGGCGGACGCACCGACCGGACTCATCCATGAGTCCAAATCAACGAAGTCCGGTCGGAACCGCCAAGCCCAAATTGCCCACTGGCCGACACCCGTGGAGTGCGTCCGGTCAACGAGTCCGGTCATGACCGGACTCACAAATCCAAATGCAGTCGAAGCACGAATTTGACCAAAAACATGCTCTCTAGAACCCGACCGGACTCACCCGGACCAGGACGCCTGGGTCGATCCCATGCGTTCGGTCAAGCGTCCGGCCGCAGGGTCCGGTCGGCGATTCATCGCGAAATGTTGTCGTTCCTCACGTCGCCTTTGCTTCAACATGCTACCCGACAAGTATACCAACTTCAGCACGAGGAATAGCATGTTTTCACCACCACGATGCATCCGGCAAGAATAGCAAAATAGACGTTTCATTTTCTCAAAAGCGCCCGAAATGATTTTTGAACCTAGAGGCACATGAGGACCGATATGTACGATAGTTTTCCCCTTTATAGTACAACTTATTGATCCTAAATCACTCATATCCTCTATGGTGTCTTGAGTGCAAAATCAAAATGACCCTATGGATATACCTTTGCCTTGAGCCCATTTTGATCCACGAACCACTCCAAGTTACGCGACTTGATCATTATTTGGATCACCTCGACCCATCCACCATGATCACCATGCACCAACCTTTGGCTTAACCAATCTCCAACTAAATCAAATGCTTAGCATAGAGAGATTAGTCCTAGGATGTCATCAATTAGCCAAAACCAATCTAGAGATCTTCACCCCCCTCGCTTGGCCATTTGCTCGCGCACTTGCCGAGATAAAGCGTTGGTCCCTCTCGTGCATTGTTGCACCTTTGCAATAGTGTCGACCAGATTCTTTAACTTAACTTGTTGAATCCGGCCCAAGTCGTTCATCCTCTAAAACATGAATCCAAAGTTATCCATCACCTCAGTCCACCAAGCACGCCCTCATCTCGACTGGTCGACATTTGATCCATCGGATCTTTGTCTCAAGCGTAGATAGTTGTGGCTCCCCCTCGCCGGGTACCCTTCGGTGGAGCCGTGACCGCCGAATGCCGATGGGATCTCTCGAATCAATGAGCAATGATCCATCCAAACAATCAAGAACTCGAAACCGAGTCACCAACGACGGATATGGAATTTTACACGAGAACTTGTCCGGCAACCCTCTGTCACCTGCGATCAATCCGTGTTCGAGGAGCACCTCCGAATAATAGACGGATCACCCGACGGGTTGCGAATTTCACGCGAGTACTGCCTCACAACCCTAGCCGTGAGATCAACCAAAAAATCGAGGCAAACGGGACGAACGCGAGAAGGACCAAACGTAAACACACCAACCCATTCCACGAAGACGAGATCCGCTGGTCGGATTTACGGTATCTGCAACTAGACATGCGCGGATTACTCGGTCCAAGACGCCTTGTCGAAGTGAACCCTACCGAGCCGTTTAGATTCAGTGTACAAGGGAGCAAAATCGAGCGAGAGTGAGAGCAAATCGAACAAGTAAATATGTCGAACACCTAGCGTGCGCCCCCTGACAGCTACCACTAGATCGCATCGATGCACGAGGAAATCCGCCTTTGGTAGTAGGGAAGTACCGAAAGCCATTGATAGGGAAGCGCCACCACTTGATGAGCTGCGTCGAGCTGGTAGTCGAGGTAGGTTGGTGTGGAGGCTTGCCGAGATCCGCCGCCGCGCTGAAGCACCGAGGTAGCGAGGAACTCGAGATAGCCGAGGAAACTATAGGTCTTTGATACCACTGTACCCCTTGGCTGTCCGCAAATCGCCGGAGACGTGAGACGAACAAATGATACCGCGGACGCCGACGCAGCAGAGGACACATTTGTTTCTTTCGGGTTTCGATTAACAAATCTAACTTGTCTTACAGTCACGAGAACCTTTGTCTCTTTCGGTTTCGATTAACAAATTTAACTTGTCTTACAAGCACCTCGTGCGGAGTATAAAAGGGGAAAACGGGTCTGTTCCTACGGACCCACATGTCATACTCTATTACATACGCATAACGGTAGAGTACGCCTTTGCTTCAGGGATACACTCCTGCTGTCGTACGCCATCACTCCTGGGACTCCTGGGTTGTGACACGGCGTCCCTGCGGCCAACATCCGTTGGCAGTGGCACCCCTCGTGGATGGGATCTGTCGCGTGCGTTTGCCGATCGTGGTCGTTGGCATTTGAACGTGCCATGGCCGGGAGTGGGAGATGGAGGAGGTCCGTCGCGGGGTTCACACGTCGCGCTCGCACCGAGCATTGACGTTGGCGCGAGATCAGGGAGCAGCGATGCCGTGCTGGTGCAAGCGGTGGCAGCGCTGGTACAGAGCGGGTGAGGGTGACGACGCGGTGGATACGAAGCCGGGTCACAATCACGTTAGGGATCCTTTCATTTCCTTTTTATTAACAAAATTATGTCCTTCCTTTTGAAATCGCAACACTGGATCTCTACCTTCCAATTTTTTCACAATTACGTTAGGGATCCTTTCCTTCCTTTTTTTTTGATTGACAAAATTATGTCCTTGCTTTTGAAATCACAACGCCGAATCTCACCTTCCATTTTTTTTTCTCTAAACGAGAAGGATCGCACGTCAGGGTTTCCATTTCTAGCGCCCGGCAGGATCGCATAGGGTGGGTACAACAAACTAAAAAGTCACACCAAAATAAGTCCACGTTTTGTTATTTTTATGTTGTATAAGATAGTGCCCGTGCTAACGCTTACCGTAATATCGGGTAGTACAAATCAAGCTACTAAAAGGTGCTATATATAAGCCAAAAAAGATATGAAGACCAAAAAAAAAAAAAATCAAGCCAAGCCTCATATCTATCTAGCCTATAGACACTGATTTACGTCTGATCTTACAATAATCACTGATGGCTACAGTTTAGGGGTGAAGAGAGCAAAGTCGGCGGTGGTTGCATATATGGCTGCGCTGTATAGCATAAAGTTAACTGCAGATATCAGTCCTTGGAGATTAATAAATTCATCCTGCAATGTTGTAACATATTATGCACGTAATTCATGCAAAATTTCTAGATCTATTGTTACACATTTTTCATACCTGAGAGGGTGACTCACTAAAATAAATTTCTAGGTTAGCTGTCCAACAAAACAATAGCAAACCACCATGCAGACTTCTGACTCAAATAATCCTCCCAATTCAGCACTCCAATGCCGATGACTTAACAAAACATATTGGTCAACCATACACAGTGCACTTGTCATAGGTTTTTGTTCCTTACTTTCTTTGCCAACTAAACACAGCTTGGAGAGCAGGACGACCAAGCTGTTAATTGAGAATCTCATGGAATCCTGGCAATTCAGCTGCCTCACTCGCAGTCACACGTTACCACTGAATATTATGCTAAAACTCTTGAATGCACCTCATCTTGTGTTCCTTTGACGTTACCATTGAATGTCAATGTGCAAAAAATCCTGAGAAAGAAAAAAAAAAAAAAAAACACAAATCAGAATGCTTAGTGCAGGGTAATAAGAAAAACTATAGCAGAAGTTCTAGAAGTAAAACCTGGTTAGTTGGTTGGTCAGACAATAAGCTAATTGTTCATTTCATTTTTGGCATATGAAATATTAACTACATCTAAGTCAAAGATTTCAGTTTAAACAAATGTAGGAAACCATTTTTATAATGTGCCTGCTAGCTACTTCTTTCAGAGTATTGCAATTACAACAAAAAGATTGGAGTTTAATGACCTGTCTAAAAATATGGATAGTGATTGTGAATAAATATTTCAGTTTAAAACAAATGTACAAGTCATACTTAATATGTCACACAAGAAACTGTTTGCTCAATGGATCATGAAGGCCAAAGGAATTTGATTTCAGTTATTAACCCAGTTGGAGTTGAGTAAACATAATAAGGTTTCTTTGCATCATACACATTGTGTACAGCGTACCTCGACTGCCAATTCATGTTTGTGGTTGAGATTGCATGCAATGGGGACCCAGGTGTCAAAATATGATGTCATTTATTCTTTTGACTTACCTCGACCTCTGTGACACCAACAAGGGTTATGCATACAGTTTCAGGCTCTCGAATTTGATTAGCACTCTAGCAGGTGCTGATGCTTTTGCCACTGAAAGTCTTTTAGAAGCCATTAAAAAAACTCTTCCTTGAATATCTGAAATCCATAGCACCACACAACTGCATGATACACAAGGTCAAGGCTACCGGTACAAATAAGAAAGAGATAAGTGCGGCTGCTAGCATTTAATTAAATCCTCCAATAGAAACCTTCAGCGTGCCCAAATTTTTTTCCTACAAGCGATGCTAATGAACACATCAATTGCAAGTACTCCTAGAAACATTCTCCAGCCTGAAGTGTCCATGCCTCCCACCACGTGACCCTGAACCCAAGCACACCATAATACATTTCCGAATACCATTGTTGTGCTCAATTGTATCTGTGTTCAGAAACCTGAAATGCTTCTTAGATGAACTTGTGCACCAAAACAATTACATCAGACCACGTGACACGCATACAATCCACATCCAGGCATCCATTGAAACCACATCCGGGATAACCAAACTTACAAATCAATGGGCCTTGTTTGTGTCTGTTTCAGAATGATTGGAGACAAATCACCATCGCCTCACTCCAGAACCCTCTCCAGGACACATCTGCACTATCAAAACCCTGGACATTCAGATCGGCAATCAACCATTAAAACAATTCGGATCCAAAATTTATACCCGAATCTGCAACCGAGATCCACTTTGTCCCTGCCGCCGCCATGGCACTGGCCACAAGGAGTTCAACATATGTGATACAGATGTAAGGACAGGAGTCTGCCTACCAGTACGTGAAGGAAGGGGCGTGCTTTTGCATAGGTGTTGCACAGATAGCACACGCTCTGAAGGGCGTGGCCACGGCCGCCTTGGACCGCAATGCACCGGAAGTCGACCCCCTGCCGTCGAGGAGACCATCGAGGCGTGAGCTGCCGCTTGATCTCGCTTGGGGAGGATCGCGCATCTTGTGTGTGTGTGTGTGTCGCTTTTGCCGCGGGGATCGGCGTGCTGGACGTCTGTCAACGGTAGGCGGCGGCCGCGGCCGTGGCGACGAGATGAACTGGAGTTTGGCCAGGCGTGGAGGAGGTCGTCGGGATCTTGGAGGAGGGACTGGCCACGAAGTAAACGCGCGGCTGCTCGCTTCTTCCTTTTTTCTTCCGTGATGTTAGCGTCCGTGGAAGGGGAATTTTTGGAAGGATACGATTCTAGCGCGCGTGAATAACGGCGGCTGCCAACGGACGTGGGAGGGGCGAGGGGGAAAAAAAACCGCGCGGTGGGAGTGGGATTACACGATCAACCATGACCTTAGATTATGAGTGAGTAAAGAGAGAAAGGTGAGGTTAAATCTGAGTGTCCGTTTAAAAATATTTTGAATTTTTTTTTTTCATTTTTGTAGCCAAATTTAAGTTGGCAGATATTAGTAGGGTAGATAGATAGATAGATTAGAGACGTAGAGATAATCTCGAGCACAATTAATCCCATGGGATCTAATCCAAGAGTTATATAATTTTTCAATTAACCTCACTCTAATTACACTTTTGCAAATCCTCCTCCACACCTCTCCAATGGCTTTCAACTCATGCTCCTTGGCTCTACTTGCACGGAGGGTTGGTTTGCACTAAATATGTTCCCTTCTTTCAATGAGGTTTCTCTTCTTTTCTCTTATTTTTTACACTGTTCGGGTCATGCACAAGCTGTTACATCGGATGGTATGGTCCATTTCATCGGGGAGGCACGGGCCATTTCATCGGATGGATCAACCCTGCAGAATAACGGGGGCACAAACACACGTCCAGTTCGACAATCTGTAAAAAGACTAGTGACTACTCCACTCCAGCAGTTAGACATGGCCAACTCTAGGACTAAGAGGGAATTAGTACCATCAGCCAGCCATACTCTAAGGACCATGACCACATTAAAATGAAAGACCCTGCCCAGCAGACACCGAGCCTCACACATTCATAGATGATGATAGTAACACCTACCGTACAGAACAGAATACAGCATAAAAGTTAAAAGCACAATGTTCTTGGAGCAACACCATATAAAAGTAAATTAGCACCACTACACCGATATAATTGCCTTCTCAGAAGGGCCACAATGAACGTGAATACATTACAAACTAGAGTCCGAAAATAAAATTTAATACATGCTGATAAACAAGTGAATTCGAACAATCAACTTCTTATTCCAGAGATCATCTTGTATCTATCTGATAAGACCGACCAAGTAACTTCAACTTGCATCCTATGGCCACCACAAGTAATCTCAGTCTTGTCTGCGCCTTTAATTAGTGGAGTGAATTCAAAGATTTTAGGGTTCCGATTACCACTGTAGGGATGTATATGAAATATCAGCATCTGATCTACCGAGACTGCAACAACTCGACGCTAAACAACTTGAGAACTCTGTTATTACCCATGGTATTTGCACCATCAATATCACTGTCATACAACACAATATGACTTGGAACGTCAGTGGTGCAAACAGTTACTTTCCCATGAAAAGCACTGGAACCTGACAAGATTCTGATCTCAATGGTGCCCTCCAATGCTTTCTTCACATATGCAAATATCAGATCCACCTCGCTGAGCCAGCTAACAATAGTGTGGCTTTTAACCGTATAGTCAATTGTAGCACTATCCACGTCATACAATGTTTTACAAAATTGTCTGTCCTCACTCTCTGTCCTGCTTGATCTTCAGATTTATCTCAAAATAAGCATCACAGGCAAACACAATGCCTCTGGTTGGCCCAGTCAGAATCAGCGATTCACCCTACAAGCAAGTTCACAGAAAATGTCAACAATGTATCCCTTTTATACTATAGTACACACAGAAAGGCATTACTGTTTTATCCGACATGGAGAGTGTACCATGCTAATATGCTATAAAACTTTTAACTGACAGTTTTATGTGTCGGCATTTCACATTACTGTTTATTAACCAGAAAATCCAGATTAAAATCAAGATCTGTCCTCTGAATTAATTAAAAAAATTTACTACTAGAATGAGAATGTGTGTGATAAGTATTGCTAAAATTCAAGTAAATAATCAGCAACAGAATCACAAGTTTTACACCAATGCCAATGTAATATCCAAAACAGATATGCCAAAGGGATAAGCAGAAGTACAAATTACAAATATAGGAACTAGTGAAATAGCACTTCTTTTGCTTCAGAATGATAGAATGTTGCAGTCTTTTTAAATAGTAGAGTTCTGGTATTAAAGACTGATAAAACCATCATCATTTGTATAATAAACCAAAAAAGAAGAGAAGTATAGCTTCACAACTGCATTCTTTAAAATACCTCTGACTCAACAAGTTGGCAATTGTTCCTATTGCGCCGAGAAAGATGTAGTTGCATTTCATATCCAAACGATCTCTCACTATCACAGTCCCATACACATTGATAGGGTAACCAACATCTGAAGACCTTATCTTCAGATAAAGAACATTTAAAGAGTCGATCAACTTCGTCATCATCTGTGATAAGTGAATTTGTAAAGCGCATCGGTCCATATTGTGCTGAGGAAAAATAAATAAGGTTATTTTACAACTAGAGAAGAATAGTATGGTACAAAAAGTAAATACTGATAATTTATGAGGTCCAGTAAGTTTTATGTTTTCATAGCCTCATGTCAGGATTCTGTCCAAACAACAACACATTGCGTAGAGCTAAATGGTGAAATGATGAAAAGTCAATTAACATCAACCTAATAGGAATACGAATAACAGTCAAAGTGTTGCACATGAGAAGTAAAGCATGCAAGCATGCATTTCAGACCACAAGTAAGCTAAAATGACCGAGACATGATTAACGGAAGGCATGGCAGAAGGCACCCGGCACCTAGTGCATGTTTGGCAGACTTCCAAGGCTGATTCTAGGAAAATGTGGAGAACTCTGCAAAATGATATTTTGCAAAGAAGTGGTTCATAGGTTGATCATGTGAAGTGAATTAATTAATCAAAGCGAAAATGATTAACTAAAATGAACAAAGGAGCTGGGAGCTGCAAAAGTAGCTTCTCCTTATTTGCTTCCCACACAGAATCACTTCATACAGTTTATCTGAAGAATGTTTTTAATCAGTCATCCCACACAGAATCACTTCATACAGTTTATCTAAAGAATGTTTTTAATCAGTCACGGAATGACTTCACACAAAAAAATCAGGGGAGCTCAATCAAATAGGTCCTAAGCATCAACAGAAAATATCCTGCACACACAAGACATGTTTGGTAAAACTATATTTGGTACATTGTATTGTATGTAGTCACTTCCATGCTCTAGTAGAGGAGGCCTCATGTTTCTAGTAGAGGAATGGAAGGTAAAAATATTTCACTTTTCTTTGCCATACCAGCTTTTGCAATTCTGCATTCCCTAATGCAGCCAAATCTGGCCTTCTAGCTATTGCTACATTCCTGCTTGAGCATTGTGCAGGTCTGCATAAGAGGTTCTGCAGGTAACCAAACACAGGCAGACTGCACTGAAAAATGAGTTAATGCAGGTAACCAAACAGGCCGTATGAGAACTAGTGCAAGAGATTTTTTTTCCAGTCCATAAAGTTAAGCATAGACGGAATCATATGCTCCAGAATTTTCTTTCTTGAAGTGTACTTTCACAAAAGTCCTTAACTATCCCCAACAAACAGAATCATTTACAAATTCTCAATGAACAAACCCATTACCTGGTCCTCCTACGTAACAATATAAATCTGAGTGGAAGGAAGTCACTATTCTATAAATAAAAAACATACAGGAGTGAGGAGTGACAACGTGTATGTCTCATGCATATGATTACATCACAACATTCACAAGCTCTACAAGATGCTATACTATGTGCTTTTTTAATTTACTATTCTATACAGCAAAGTTCTATGTGTCATTAACAAAAGGAGCACGAACAGATAAAAAAAAGTAGGCTTTTGTAGTCATAAGTGTAATCCTGAGTTCAGTGGTACTCATACAAGAAATATAATCATGTTGTTGTTATTGCTGTTGTTTTTTTGCAGTGAAACATAGCACTCCATACAATAGGATCCTTTATCATAAATATTAGTATCTCTTCTTGTAAAAAATTACTTGTATGTTCATTTCGCATGAATCTAAACAATTTCTTTTATTTTTCCACTCAAACAAGCATTAGTTGATCCCCACTCAAGGGGAACCAGATTACACATGGTAGTCCACATACAACAACAACAAAACAACATAGCCTTTAGTCCCAAGCTAGTTGGGGTAGGCTAGAGATGAAACCCATATGAAACAAGTATAAAAGAACACACACAACAAAAAAAAAAGGCATAAGACAAAAGCTCTGTAAACATGCTAGCATTGTAATTGTCACAATGACTACGCTGTCACTGCCTCTAGGAGTACAGTTTGAATGGGAGCGATTTGGTGTGAGACAGGTCACACAGGCTAAGCACCTGCAAGACCTCACTCATTCAAGGAAAACGCTGGTGCCGACCAAGCATCTAAGTGCAGAGGGCCTTTCCACCATTCCCGTTTTCTTTTTTTTTTCTATCAAAGATTATCAGTACTGCAATTCGATTGTATCTTCAAATACTAATGGTCATTATAAAAAACAAGGATGAAGGTCAGGACTCAGAATTGAGGGATTACTTTCATCATCAAGGTTGAACTTGCTGAAGTTGACAAACCAAACTTGGGTGTAGCCGCCGGACCCCGTCTTAGGGTCAACCTCGTAAAGCTTTTTCATCATGGCCCTTTTGAGCTCCCTCCTCGCCTTTTCCTCCGGCGTGGCGGTCTCCCCACGGGTGCTTAAACGGCGGTTTCCGGCTCAGCTGCCGACGCTTCTGTTTCTCCGCTGCAGCCTCCTCTTCATCCTCCTCGATGTACATGGGCAGCCCGTCGCAATCTTCGGTGGCCATCAGCTCTGAAACCGTTGAGGATCAAAGCGCAAAGGTCGTCACGGCCCACAAACCCTAGACCATGAAACGATTACAAGGGAAGCTGAGGAAACACGAATCACCAAACAGACAGGAATGATTGAGGAGAACGGAGCAGTAACCTCACCTGTGCTGACGCTATCCTCCCGCCCCCTCGTCTCTTCGATATCCGCCGCCGCCAGTATGGGGTGTGTCGACGACGAGGGTGGATATACGGGGGATTGGTAAAGGAGGCGGCGCTAGTATTATCCTGGGTACGTAGGCTGGGCCGGACCAGCCTATAGTGAATCGCAACGCCCCAGAATTAGGCCTCAAATCGACGGCCCAGAACTTTGGCCCGCTGTAGCAATGTAGCCTATAGAATTCGGCTATCGAGTTTTTTTTTTCCCGAGAGCGGACCGTTCTCCCACATTTCATTAAGAAGATAAAAATAAGTCCAAATGGAACGCTATCCACTAGAGTTCAAATCCTATACTTTACATTTTCCGGATTTATCGTGATTTATCGGGCGTTATGCATTCGATTGGTAGCGACGCTCCCGCCGGCGGCGCGGCGCCAATGGTGACTTCGAAATCTCCGGATCTACCGGTACTGAAATCCTTGGAGGTGCTATAGAGGTAGAGTTTACGCACGATATATTCATAGGCGTGAGTGTGCATGCGTGTTGTGAGTGTTGCGTGTACTGTGTAATTCTCAAAAAAAAAAAAAAATACAATGACAACCTAGAGGCGAGAGACCACCAGACAACAGCCTAACTACCGGATTCTGAAAGAAAACGTATTACAAAAGTCTAATTGTGTGACAAACAAAGCTGCAACCTAGATGTCCACAAGTCCATCATGGAAAAACCCATAGTCTTGCCCTTGAAACAACGTGTCCATAACTTCTTTAGCCATTTCGAACGGCAACTCTAGGAGAGCCCCATGGAATTCGTTGGGGAGACGTTGTTGTGGGATCTCGCCGACAGCCACGCCTGCCTTTTTTCAGCATCATCTGGCGTGGGTCGTATACCACGGTCACAATGTCGACCGCTAATGTGTGCAACGATGGTCTAACTCAAGAGACAATGACACGAGGTTTATAATTTGCGGCAAGATCGTGGTACCTAGTCCTAGTGTGTGCACTATATTCGAAGCTCAAAGATTCGCATCGGGGCGAAGTACAAGCGGCGAGAGGGAGGTGAGCTCCCCGTGGAGTGTGTGCTTGAATGGATGTGTGGAGGCCGGAATGCTTGAAAGTTGGAGAACCCCCTCCTCCCCCCGATGGCCAATGTCCCCTTTTATAGTTACAAGGGGAGGGGTACAGGGAGACCATTGAGAGGACTTAGAAAGAGAAGGAGTATAAATTGGAGGGGTGAAAAGGAAATTGGTGGAGGTTACAGGGGCACGCCAGATCGCCGTCGCGGCGTGCTGGGCCGCCGCCGCCAGGCCGCAGTTACTCGCGGGCCGCTGTAGAGTTGATAGGGGCGCCCAAGGTGTCAACGCCCCAGACGCTGGCTGCCGAAGTTCGAGAGCTCGATGGTCGGCACGGAGGACACCGAGCTTGCAAAGCGCCGTGAGTCGCCGGCAAATACGCCTTATCGACCGCCGCACGCTGCCGCTGTCCGCGGTCGATCGCGGCGGCGCCGCCTCCTACATAAATGCGGGTGTCATAGGTCGCGAGAAAACATGCGGACAGAGAGCTCGGAGGAGAGCTCGGTAGTCGCTGTCGGGTCGTATGTTTGTCCTGAGGCGGTTGTCCGTCACACTCGACGGCATGGTGTGACCTCGACAGCCATACCGCCGCAACGCCTCCGGATCTTGTTCTCCCCGCAATATCTCACCGTGGGCTACGGGCTTGAAATGGGTGCCGTCAGCCAAAGACGCTACGCATTGTGTCCTCGGTGCCTTTTGGCCGAGGAGAACTGTTCACGCTCGAGAGCTCGCTCGAGACGGGAGTAGTGCTCGCGAGTCAAGCTCGAGCTCGAGTTCGCATAACGCTGAGAGTTCAGATCCGTGGAGAGCTCATTCGGCGGAGTAACCGATGGGTTGAGCTCGCGGCTCGCGTGCCCGAGAGCCGCCCCGTATAGAGCTTTCGTTTGAGACGAGAGAGGCGCCCATGGGTCGAAGCTTTCGAGCCCATGCCGGGATAGTGCGGGCATGTTTTGTTTGCTTGCTCATGGGTCGCCCATTCTCTAATGGGCTTTTGTTTCAATTAGGCCTTGTTAAGGATATTCGTAATATCATGTTCCACAATCACCTTGCGAGCATGAACCACGGGTCCGGATCCGGTGCTTGTTCTTGGCACCAAGGCGAGCACTCTTCTTGGGTGCTAGATTATCCCCACTCGTCGGCTCGTGGCACCTTGTCTTGCGTGTTTGGGCGGGATCGATCAGGTCGGCGGCGCCGGCTTCGAGAAGGAGCTGATGTAGTCCTTTGGCGTCGTTGATTCTGGTTGTTGCCATTTGTCCGCGACCGGACATCATTCGTCGTGTTGGCCCTTCGACAATGGTTGTCGTGATGCAATCGATGTGTCCACGCTAGTCACCTTGTCGACGCCGAACAACTTCGACCATGGGTGTTGGCTCGATCCACCACGACCTCCACGTCCTCCAAATCCCGGCAAGGGGGTGCGGATCGGGATGCAGCCCTCGGCCTCCGGCGACTCTGCACGAAGCGGCTCAACATTGGTGGAGGTTGCCCCCTCAAGTAGACTCTGCGCGACGCTTAGCCGGACACCGAGGCCCTAGCCAGCCGCCCGGTCGGTCTAGCCCGCTCTAACTACACCTTTATCTCGGACCACCAATCTTGGTAGTGGCGGGAATGGGCTCGAAGGGGCTGGTCAAGAGAGAGAAGCGTCGGGCCAATTCCGTCCTCGACTCCGGCGAAGGCCCCCAAATTTGGTGAAATCTCTATGTTTGGTTTTGGTAATTGATGACACACTTGTGGTACTAATTCTTTGCTCTAAGTGTGACTTATGAGATAGGATTAGATGGATGACGAGGAGCACGATGATCATGAACATGGGCGATGGTGATGGACATGGTGGATCGTCGAGCTCGGTGATCGGCTTGAGAGGAACCCGGAGATCAAGGCAAAGGTATACTTTGATAGGGTTTTTTCTTCGGTGATCAAGACACGATAGAGCGTGTGATCACATTATAGGATAGATAGCCGACTATCAGAGGGGATGCCGCGACAATCCTTTGGTGAAGTGCTTCTAGGTCCAATTGACTTGCATATGCATTTAGGATTGAGAGCAATAACTTCATTCTTGTCTAATCGATCGCGACATACTAACACTTGTGCTCACGGGACACATTTCGAAGTGTTGGCAACTCAAGACAAGAAGCGAAAACTTGGAAAGATGGAAGGCGCCAACGCTGGGCGATGAAGAGGAGCTTCAACCGCCGGACGCCGGCGTGGCGCTGGGCGGTCCGGCGCGTGTAAATGATCAGAACGCGTCGCTGGGACGTGTTCCGGCGCCGCTCGACGCTGTCTTTTGGATGCCGGCGTCCGGGCGTAGCTTCATCCGAATCCGACAACGAAGTCACGATTTCGAGCGGCGCTTGACGCTGGGGCGAGCGACGCCGTCAGACGCTCCGTCGAGCATGTCGAAGACCCCCGACGGACGCGGGCGCCATGCGTCGGCGCGGTCGCGTCTGGCGTTAGTTTTATGGCGCACGGCGCGTCCGCACTGCGACGAGAAGGAGACTTTTGGCCAACGGCTCTATTTCGACACGGAGGTCTATAAATAGTTGGTTGGTCGGGTTCTTTGAGTTATCTCTTGCACATTTGAACACTCCTACACACTTGTGAGCTTGTGAGACTCCTCTCCACTCATCTCTCCATCCCTAACTCGAATTCTTGGTGAGATTGAGAGTGATAGAAGTGCATTGCTTGCATCGGTTGCATTTAGAGGCACTTCATCCTTGGAGAAGCCACAAGATTTCGTTTCTCTTGGGAATTTGCTTGGTTCCCTAGCGGCTTGGAGCAAGAGGTGGTGTTGAGCTCGATTGGAGCTTGTTCGAGCCACACCGGTGGTTTTGTGAGGGGTCGTTCCTTACCCCGCTGGAGATTCGTGAAAGGAGCACTAGTGGATTGCTCGTGGCTTGTTTGGCCCCTCTTGTGATTGGTGTGCTTGAGCTCCCACCGGGGATTTGCACCCGGCAATTAAGCTTAGCAACCATCAAATGGGTGTGTCGCCACAACGGGACTAGCGTGCCACGACAAGCACGTGAACCTCGATGAAAAATCATCGTGTCACTTGTTCTTGCTCGTTGGAGATTTCTCGGTGATCACGGTGATTGGCTTCCACCTCTACACTCCGCGGTGGTATTGTATTCTAGCCTCTTTGCATTACAATTGCTAGTATACTTGTGTAGCTTGTGTAGTTTAGTATCTCTTGCTAGACTTGTTTAGCTCATAGTGGTAACCTTAGTTAGCATACTTTGTCCACCTAGGAGTAACTTAGCAACCTAGCCATTGCTTGTGATTAGAGATATTAGAATTGACTTGTGGCTTGCTTAGCTAGCTTGTTGCATCGCTTATTTAGCTTCGCCACCTTATTGTCTAACTCGGTTGTTTAGTGTTGTTGCAAGAATTTTTAATAGGCTATTCACCCCCTCTAGCCATCGGGGACCTTTCACTTGGGACGGTCAACGACGACCCTAAAGTGGAGGAACTGGCCGAAATCGGCGCTGCTGTGTTGAGGGCTGCCCGGCTGCCTCGGAGGCGCCTCTCCAACGGTAAGAGGTAGGAGTGCGTAGTGGCGGTCGACCACGCTTGCACTCCTTTGCCCGATGGCCGCTCTTGACAATGGAAGCAACATGATGACTGGGCGGTGATGTGGTCGCGGTCGAGGCTGTTGAAACAGCGACCCCACCAACTCCCGGCGGACAGGGCGACGACGCTTGGGCACCATTCCTGGCCATCGATGGTGACGAGGACTGACGATGTTCTGGAATCTGTCGGCATCGACATTGTTCCTAGGCCCAAGTCACTGGAACATAGGGACCCCGTGAGGCTGTTGCGGGCAAGGCCATCGAAGTCCCACACGAGCCATTCGACCGATTATGTCGTTGACCAAGTATAAACCAAGTATAAACTAGTATAAGTATTATGTCGTTGAGTTTGGTAATGTGAAAATCATATAAATAGATTTGTCTTGAAACTTACTTTCATAAAAATATGCATATACGAAGTTTTTAATAAATATTTTTATAGAAAAGAGAAGTTAAAGTTGTCTTTGGTGACCGTGTGTCGCTGTCTTCTAGCGATACGGAGATCTCCATATTCACAGCGGTCGACGTCCCATCTCCTGCAGGCTGAAATTCTGTGAACTGAACGCAAGGCGCGCCGGCGAGAGCCGAGAGGCGCGATATATTGGCCGCCGTGAACATGCCCTGACTCGACCTGGTGGTGGTGGCATGCATAGCACATGCAGCAACAGCTCGGCCGCGGGCCCGCGGGTGAACCAGCACGCGTCGTTTCTCGTTTTCACACACGGCGCATCGCACCTTGGCGCGAACCGAATTTTGTGCGGTAGCGACCGTGGTCTCTAGTCCCTCAAAGGCCCGCGGGGACGATGCCGTGCCGTCTGCCGGCTCGGCACGCCAACGAAGATACTTCTACAAAGACACCGTGCCGTTCCTGCGGAAATCCTCAGCTTTTTCTATGCAGACACGGTACGCCCCTCGTTGGCTTGGTGAGCTTGGAGTATAGCGTGCGTGGCTAAGTACCCTAGACATTCACATTCTACAACCTAGTGGGCACTAAAGGAGTAGAGTGTACGTAGGGAGAATATAGAAATCTATCAGATAACGAGCCAGCCATCATCGTCGTCACCAGCACGACCCCAACCAAATGATTGGCTGTCCTGTATCAATAGATCACGCATTCGTATGACAAAGTTACAAAACTACAGGACATCGCTCTCATGTGTGGACCTCCATGTCTCACGACCGGAGAATGACTGAATGAGAAAGTATGCCGTGGAGAGGCACATTTCCATGGAACGGCAATATATATATGCTGCATATCCAAAGCACCATTCGTGCCCGTGCCGGCGGCTCACGCCCCGTTTGTCCTGCACTCTGACGTGCTCACAAAACCCGCCGTGTTGCAGGTGAAGGCACGGCATTCTGGATCTGCGTCACGCACTGCACAAGAAGTGCACGTTTTCAAAAGCTAGCACTAGAAGCCTATCAGCTTACAGTTCCCGCGCTGCCGCTGCTATTATAAACCTGCTGCTCTGCTGCAACTCTGCCGACCCATGCTCGCCGCTCGATCACCAAACCAAACCATTGCGTGCTTGCACCGGTCTCAATCTCACTCTCAAGTTGCAGTTGCTTCGCAGCGCCAGGAGCCAGTCATTTCATTGGCAATCAACCAGTGCAGAAATATTCGTGGATAAGAGCTGCAGAGCTGAAATATCAAGAACGTAGGGTGAAGATTGAAACAAGGCCAATCTTCGATCGGTTAGCCTAAAGCCAAATAAAGGTCCGTTTCTGAAACCGTTTACATCAGGTTTTATATGTGATCAGCAATGGTTTATAGTACATGATGACTGATAAACAAGAGTTTGGATTCCTTGTCCTCTCACCTTTTGGTGATTCTGAAATCTCCTTCCTGAAATGGTTCCATCCGTCCATGGTTTCAGAATTCGCCACTGTCAGATTCAGTATTGCACCTGTGCAAATTTTCAGGGTGTCCTAATTCCTGAACCACAGCTGTTGTTGCTGGAACCATGGAGATGGAGGCCGTGGAATCAAATGGCTCGCACGGCGGCGCTGATCGCCGGACACCCAAGAGGGATCGCCGCATCTTCTGGGCCTGCGCCTTCATCCTCGGTAATAATAACATATATATACACCTCTGTTTTTCCTCCCTGATGACGAGCATGTGTTCATAACTTTATATGGCCTCGTCTCGATCTTTTGGTTGTGGCATCTGCATGCACTCGTACTTGGTGACGGCTGGACTTGGACACCAGCGAATAACGCCTTCCAGTGCATCGCCTACTTCGCCGTGTCGACGAACCTAGTGAACTTCCTCAAGGATAGGCTGCACGAGGGCAGCAAAGCCGCCGCGAATGGTGTCACCAACTGGACAGGCACGAGCTCCATCACGCCGCTCGTCGGCGCCTTCCTCGCCGACGCCTTCCTCGGCAGATACTGGACCATCGCGCTCTTCATGCTCATCTCCGTCGTGGTACGTCGTCGTCGTCGTCGACCATCACCTGCACTGCACGACGCATAGCTGCAAAAGCAAGCTCACCCACCCTGCTTCGTCGTCGTTCTCTTGTTTTGTTCATGGCGACGCAGGCCTACGTGGTGCTGACGGTGAGCGCGGTGGCGGCGCTGGAGAGCGCGGTCTTCTACGCGGGGCTGTACCTGCTGGCGCTGGGAGGCGCGCTGTCGCCGGTGCTGTCGACGTTCGGCGCGAACCAGTTCGACGAGTCCGACGAGGAGGAGCGCGGGCGGCAGAGCTCCTTCTTCAACTGGCTCTACTTCTCCATCAACGTCGGCTCGCTGGTCGGCGGCACCGTGCTGGTGTGGGTGCAGTCCAGCGTCAGCTGGGGGCTCGGGTATGGCATCCCGGCGCTCTTCAGCGTGCTGGCCGTCGCGGTGTTCCTGGCCGGCACCACCACGTACCGCCGGCACCAGCCGCCGGCCGGCAGCCCGATCACCAGGGTTGCGCAGGTTGTCGTCGCCGCGTTCAGGAAGTGCGGCGTCCAGGTGCCGGAAGACGCGTCCACGCTGCACGAGTGCGAGGACGTCGACGGCATGTCAGCCATACAGGGAGCCGCCGGCTCGCGCACACTGATCAGTTCAGGTCAGTAGCTACAAACTCGTCGTAGGTTTGTTTGCATCAATCCTAAGCTGCATGATCATTAATAAATTTCGGGTTATAAAAATAAAAATAAAAATCTTCAGGCGAAATCTTGAACTATTCGTAGTATAGACGTTTTAGAAGTTTGCAGCATTCAACCACTCTGAGATATATGGTTCAGATATATTTTACCCATACTGACAAAGTAAATATCAACCCAACTTTTTTTATATTACTGTAAAATCCAAAAACTAGACTACAACTCCGATGTAAAGTAATGGCAACTCCATAACTGATGTTGACTTTTTTTTAGAAAAGGGAGTAGATACAAATAACATTCTAGGTGTTGTGAGTTCACTATGTACTTTGATGGAACCTATCCATCTGTTCCTCATGCTTTGTACATAAACCTATATTTACCCTACTTAGTTGAAAAGACAGAGCTTCTCCTTTTTTTTTGAAAAAAATGGAACCTATCATTCCATAGTTCAGTTATAATTTTTTTTAGAAGTTTGCAGCATCCACACACTCTCAGATATACCATATACGGTTCCGATTATGAAAATGTGTACTATATATACGCTGACAAAAAAAAATCAAGACTGTTTTTTTATTTACTATGTAAACTCCAAAAACTTAACTACAAATCCGATGTAAATTAATGGTAATTCTTAACCCAATATAGTACTAGTAATATGGACTAAAATATATAAATACAAATCCAATTTTATTTAAACCTTATCAGTCTGACTTAACATTAACGGTTATTAGCAGGAGTCGAGTGATGTTATTGCTTGCTAGGTTTTACTCGTTTACCTTGTCAGTGAAAATAATTAAGCTGATGAGTCATGTCATAATGTGATTGCCCATTTTGGTGTTACTTTTTTTTTGAAACGAATCGGTAGAAAAGCTGTCTGCTATATTAAAAAGAAGAATCGTGTTACTCGTTTACATACCTTAGTCAAAAGGCCTATACGACGTAGCATGACACCGTACGTGCGCTGTGACATCGGCCACACTTTGGTGCTAGCAGCGTGCGTGATTTATCTTTATTTTTTTTCTTCTTTTTTTTGGTTGCGAAATAGTGCGAGATTTATCTCGGTCTGCAACATTATTGTACGTCGGAGTAACAAAATCATTTTGGTCTTCTGACGTTAACTATATATAAATAATAAAATCATTTTGCACCGATCATGCATCTCGGGGGCCTTCACCTGCACTGGTGCTGCCGCTTCATGCCCAATTGTTTATTTGTTTAATCTGTTGCACTGTGTTGCACCGCGGCAAAGTTTGTCGTGTGCGTGCCTAACTGATGGATGCAGCACGTATCGTTTTCATTTCGTTTTCTCGCCCATACCATACCTTTCCTATTCGCGGAGTGGTCATTGTCAGATCGAGGCCACCAGATGAAGGCGAAGCAGCCGCCGGCCGGCCGATCAGATAATGCGCAGCACGTCGGCAGCTGTCCGATACAGAAATTTCGTTGCAGATTCCATGCAAATCTGTTTTGGACGCTGGTTGCATAGTCGTATCAGAGGAACTTTACTGAAACCAAGGGCCCCAACCCCAATGACGCACACAACTAACTCTGCTGCGTGCTGCAGGTTCCTGGACAAGGCAGCGGTGGAGACGGCGGCCGACAAGTCGCGTCCGGCGAGCGGGTGGCGCCTGTGCACGGTGACGCAGGTGGAGGAGCTCAAGTGCGTGCTCCGGCTGCTGCCGGTGTGGGCGAGCGGCATCATCTTCGCGGCGGCGTACACGCAGATGAGCACCACCTTCATCCTGCAGGGGACACGCTGGACCCGTACGTGGGCGGCTTCCGCGTCCCGGCCGCCGTGCTCTCCGTCTTCGACACGCTCAGCGTCATGCTGTGGGTGCCGCTCTACGACCGCGTCGTGGTTCCCTTGGCGCGCCGCGCCACGGGCCACGACCGAGGGTTCACGCAGCTGGCGCGCATGGGCGTGGGCCTCGTCGTGCTCACCGTCGCCATGCTCGCCGCGGGGACGCTGGAGGTGGTGCGGCGCGGCGTCATCGCGCGCCACGGCATGTACGACACCCACACCGGAGCTGGAGGGGACGGGCTGTACCTGCCGCTGTCCATCTTCTGGCAGGTGCCGCAGTACGTGGTGGTGGGCGCGTCCGAGGTGTTCACCTTCATCGGCCAGATGGAGTTCTTCTACGACCAGGCGCCCGACGCCATGCGGAGCCTCTGCTCGGGCCTCTCCATGACGTCCTTCGCGCTGGGGAACTACGTCAGCTCCGCGCTCGTCACCGTCGTGGCGCGCGCCACCGCGCGGGGCGGCCGGGACGGGTGGATCCCCGACGACATCAACCGGGCCCACCTCGACTACTTTTCTGGTTGCTTGCCTTGCTCTGCGTCGGCAACTTCGGCGTCTACCTGCTCATCGCGCGCTGGTACACGTACAAGAAGACCGTGGATTAAAGACCATGGTGTCTACTAGTTGAATACGTATTAGCGTGCGGGTGCGGTAGCGATCGATTTGAATTCAAAGATCCATTCAAAGAAGAAACCAGAAAGATCAGTTTCACTTGTGGAATGGTGGTGGGTGATGCAGGACGACGGGCCTAGGGAAACAGAAAAGGGGCCGCTGAATAATGGCTGGGCTTGGCCCGGTCCATAAAGCTTTACTACCAGTTGAGCCCATGGATACAGTGACGAGACGCATACGGTGAGTGAGGCTTGCTGCCTGCAGCTGATTCAAAAATCTCTGACAAGGAAACGGATAATCCAGGTGTCGTAACGCTGAGAGTCCACATCGATCGAGTTTGGATCCAATCCGGGTTTTTTTTTCCACACAAACACATATCCCTTCTCGTGCTCTGCGTTGAGTTGTGCAGTGTCAGACGTGTAACGTGTCTCAAGTATATATCTCGTGAGTCCAACGGACACTGCTTCCATCTCTTCGGTGGTAACGACAGGTTAGTGTTTGCCGATCGATGGATGGTTTGCTGACCATTGTCTCCGTGCTTTCGTCGCACCAGACACCGCTGCTTGCCTCACTACTGACGCTTGTTACCTGTCCGTACCTCACTTGTATATAGCAAGATATCAAGTCGCCATCGATACAATACAATGCACGGAATTTTCGATTATTCTGTCCCGTGCGAGAGCGACTGTTAATAAGCCTGTAACAACGACGTACCACCCGCGTGTTTATTTATTTGCTTCCTCAAACACGCTGATGCACAAAACAAGATCGAACACGGTTTTTTTCTTTTCTAACCGACGATACATACAGGTCTCTTTCGTTTCGTAGCTAGGCTGTTAATCAGAACGTCTCGTAACTCCAATTTGAGACTCATGCATGATGCATGAGCTAAGTATATAGCCATGGCTCCTCGGTCGGTAGTCGTCCACGGCGAGCCATAGAGCCGAAAGATCATGATCCTAGGCTAGGCATCACATTCAAGCATAGTACACGATTTGTTTTCTTACAAAAAAAACCTCGAACAATGCGGTAGCCAAAGTAGGACTAGCTTTTCGCATATTCTAATCACATGGGTCGAACAAGAAATGACAACGGCAACGAATGACTGATTCTCGTACTCTCGGAATTCGTTATGTGCTGTAACTGTAACGTGGTACGTACGGCTCCGCTAACCTGCTAGCAAACTGCAAATTTTATTAATTAATCACATATACGCACCTACAGATCTCTAAGACCGAATCCTAATATACCTAATGACAAAGACAGCTAGATTTACAGTAATCTCGTTCTCTAGTCTAGTATATAAAATGGGCAGAGATTGATTGGTTGGACTTAAGTAGGATTTCTTCTCTGCTCCGTATTTGGGAGGGATTTTACTACTGTTTAGGGACAAATTTTGCTTTACAACATGCTGTTTGGAAAGGTACAAAAATTTGTAACTTGAGTTTGGTAAATGTAACAAAAAAATTGGTACCTATATGTAGTGCTGATTCTTAGCGTCCCAAATCTTATTTGGAGATAAGGTATTGGGACGTGTCGGAGGCAAAATGCATCCATGAGGATCATCTGATTTAGATTGGATTAGAGAGCTAATAGTTAGCTCATGTTTTTTGGATACCAATTACAAAGCCTAAATGTAAGCTACTCCCTCCATCCCAAATTGTAAGTTATTCCAAGAATCTCTAAGAGTTAAGACATCTCAAGTTTGACCAAATTATATGATAAGATAATAATATTCATGACGTCAACTAAGTATTGTTGAATTCTTCGTTAAATATATTTTCACATAGTATTATTGGCTTTGTCACTCACCAGAAAGTCTTCAACAACTTTTTTCAAGTGTTTTTATGCCAGATTCTTGTGGCCTATACATTCAATGTTTGGAATATCGCCACCGATAGCATAGATGACTTATTTGACATGTGATCTCTAAAAGGGGCCATAACAAACATAAGTTATAGTCAATCATAAGTTGTTGTTACTGACTGCAACATCAACTCTACGTTGGGCAATTTGGATAACAAGAAATGAGATAGTTTTTAACAATGTAGACCGGCCAAAATGTTTTTTTCTTGAAGGTTTTCCTTTTTAAGGGAACTCTGCAGCGGTGTGACATTCAACGGGACCAACTGATCCTTGCAGGATAGTATCTAGATACATCGACTCTGCATTTCTTTGGTTCTAGAGGATGGTTGTCAAATAGGTTTGCTGGTCATGTTTAGTCAAAACTTTTTCTTCATTTTAGTTCTGGGGTGGTTGTGAGACGGAGCTCTCGATAGTTTGTGTGCTAACCTTCGAGCTGAACTTTGTAATAATTGGCTTGATTCTACCTGTTGGTAGTCGGCTTTGTATTTTTTGTTTCCAGAGGATGGTTGTCAAATAGGTTTTATTGGTCATGTTTAGTCAAAACTTTTTCTCTGTTTCAATTCTGTCGGTGGTCGCGAGATGGAGCTCTCGACAGCTTGTGTCTTGGCCTTCGAGCCAAACTTTATAATAATTGGTTTGATTCTACCTATTGGTAGTTGGCTCAGTATTTCTTTGGTTCCGGAGGATAGTTGTCAAATAGGTTTTATTTGGTTATGTTTTGTCAAAACTTTTTCTCTGTTTCAGTTATGTCGGTGGTTGCGAATGGAGCTCTCGGCAAAGATGTGTGCTGGCCTTCGAGCCAAACTTTGTAATAATCGGCTTGATTCTCCTCGTTGGTAGATGTATGAACTATCCTTATCTAAAAAGAACTTATAATTTGGGATGGAGGGAGTAATTTAAGCTGATAACAACTAATGAGACTAATTGGTAGTTAGAGTCCATTGGCACTTAGGTCTTATTACTCCAAATTAGCTCATGTTTAATCTATTTTTACAAGGTGGCTAACTCTTAGCTCTGGGAATACTTTTCCAAGCTCAGTATTTGGAGCCAACCAATCTTTCTAACTAATGGCTCAGATCCTAGGCACAGTGGTGCTATTGTCTGTGGTCACAATTAGTACAAATGACCGAAGAAGAGAAACTAAGACTAAGCAATGACTGTTTAATTAATACTCATCGTTAAGTTTTTACTCGGCCACCTGCGTGCTTAAGTGTATTTAAGTCTGTCCTACACATTTTTACAGGTATATTTGGTCGGTTGCGAGGTCCTCCGCGGTGGCTTCAAGATGAAAGTCAAAACAATGAGACTTCATTGTGGCAGCGTCATCTGGCTCCCATGTGGAGCAGCATTATTTCTTCGTTTGCTTGGAAACTAGGCAATATATTGACGATGTCTTCGGCACCGATAATTATGTCAGTGTTGTAGAGGACATCATACACAGCTCGCGCAAGTGACTCGGTTACCTCGATGGAGATCCTCAGCTCCTTCTGCAACAATGTAACAATGGCGGTACATGTTTCGGACTTGTAGACTACATTCATACCATGAATAAGTCTATATAACCCCAACTATTCGGGGTAAGCTACTTCATCTCCCAAACTATAAAACCGGATTTTTATTCCTTAACTTTTCAAAACTGGTCAAATAAAACCCCCACCCTCAATGTGGTTTTGGACGGTGGTTTTGTTACAACAACAATGGTTTTTATATTTTTCTTTTTATTTATTTTGTTGAAAATTTGAACATTCATAAAATGAAAATTCTAATTTTTTGGACACTCCACGTGACTGTGAACATATAATATAGTATGATTTAGTACAAAGTTTTTTTGTTTAGCTTTAAATGTGTGCTTCTCTGTAATTAATTGGAGAAAGTCATAGTTGGTCCAATTGCTGTGAAAATGTAATATTTTTCTTGTAATTGAGTGCACATATACTGAATGACATTAAAAAAAAAAATATTACCAAATTGCTAAATGATGTTACAGAATTGTATATAAAAGTTTTTTAGCGGGATACCCTAAGCTAAAATTCTAGATTTGCCACAGGCTCCATACCCGCCACATCTTGTATCCATCTACTTTGCATTGGTGCCTATCGTGAGAGACGAGATGCTGAGCAGTTCTCGCGCACGCACGCACGCACGCAGACGCAGCGTATGTATGCCAAGCTGCCCGACACATCGAACTACTCGAACCCAGCCATTGCATCTCTTCATAGCTGACGGAAGAGCATGCACTCACACTCACCACCAGCTAGCTCACCTCACCTGTCAACGGCCAGCTACTCCGGCGTGCCTCGTCGATGGAGGAAAATCTAACTAATCATCGTAACGTCTGTCTTCCAGCTTCTCAGCGTCCTCGTTGTCGTCGGGTCCTGGCCGTCGGTCGATCGGAGGCGGCCGCGATCGCGGCCGCGCTTGAAGACGAAACAAGATGGCGTCGTCGCTGACGTTTTTGTTGATAGGTGTGCAATATCCTGAAGTATTTTTCTGCGAGATCACCGCCTTGCGACGATGCAGCAAACCAACCGACGACGCTTAGCTGTTTTAGGGTACTGAAACAATTAACCTTGCGTGTCTCATTACGTGCAGGTGTGCTGCGTGCAGCTGGACATCAACCTTTATTTTCTCTTCTTTGAAGAAGATTAGGTCATGGCCGGCGCGAGATCGAGCTTCCCAAGTAGGAGTACTAGTATATCGTAGTTTGTTTATTAATTTTAAATTCATGCCAATGCAAGATCAATCGACTACTATGTACTTGGTTTGCAAGCATGCACCACTGGACACAAGAATCCAGCAGTATCTGTTATCTTGCTCACTAGATTCTTGTGGATTTTTGGGCTGTTGTTCTGCACTTGGTCGGCAACTCGGCATTTTTTACTACTACCCAGTTTGACAATTTACCAGCAGAGAGCAGAGAGACTAATCGATGAATCAACTTCTGTTCTCTTTCAAATTAAACCAGGAAAGAAAACAGTGGTCAAACGTCATCACTGAATGGACACAAAATTTTTTGAGCGGCAAAAACTTCGATCCTAACGAAGAGACTAATTCATCTGTCCTCTCTTAATTAGTATTGCACTTAATAGTAGTGCTACTACTCTAATAAGCTAGATTCCATCGCGCCATCTGTTTTACAGCTTTCTCTGCAGCCAACCGGAAACGGACTGAAACGCCGCACCTTGGCAAAGCTTCCGTGCCATGGACGCGATCCTCCATACATACCCATCTTGCGGTATCTATCGCCGCAACAATCTGGACAGTGAAAACTAGATTTTTTTTTTTTTTTTACACTTGGATTGGATCCGTGTGCGCCATTGTGTTATTACTCCATCCAAACTTAAACGTCGCTGATGGAATTAACAGTGCTGAATGAATGCATATAGATGTTCTGAATGAATAGTTTTCTCCTGCAGCCAGCTGATGGTTATGCATTTTAGTGCCATGCTACAAAATAAATTTTCTTTGCAATCCTATGCATTTTGGTCAGAGAGAGAGTACCAAGTCTTTCAATACTTAACAAAAAGGAGACAGACAAACCTGAGTTGTGTATCATATCATATATATAGTAGCTGTTCTTAGCTGGTTATTAGCAGAAAGGAAAAACAGAGAGAGAGATCAAGTCGTCTGCTCGAAAGCTCTATAAATATGCCGGCTGGTGCGACCACGTAACGAAGTTAACTAGGGCCATTTGCCTCCGCAACAAGACCTAACTACTGACGCTAAGGAGTACAGAAAGAAGAAGCACACGCTCACACATGGGCACATCTGAGCAGGCATGCACGACCACGCCCAACTCGTTCGCAGCCTCCTCCTATGGCACCTCGCAGCAGGTTCATCATCTGCTGCCACAGCACGACTCCGTGATCTGCACCGAGCCAGGACTGGGCTTCCCCTACTACTATGCCAGCACTGACCATCAGGACGCGGCGTTCGACGGCGACGAGGTAGAGCTCGGCTTCCAGCTTTCCAACAAGGCCACCAAGGTCGACTACTACAGCTCGCCTTACCAACCGTCATGGCCGCTCGCTCGCGCCGCGGCCGCCGAGTCGTCGCGCGTCAGGAAGCAGAGGTTCCGGGACGTTCTTGAGAGCTGCAAGCAGAAGGTCGAGGCCATGGAGGCCATGGAGTCCCCGGTGGCGTACCAGGAAGGTGAGGACGGGGCTGCCGTGGGGATGGTGCTGGTGCCGGCGCCGCAGCTGGTGGCGGAGGCGGACCAGGAGGGAGTGGAGGCGGCGCGGACGGGATGCGACTCGTGCAGCTGCTGGTGGCGTGCGCCGAGGCCGTGGCGTGCCGCGACCGCGCGCAGGCCGCGGCGCTGCTTCGGGAGCTCCAGGTCGGCGCGCCCGTGCACGGGACGGCGTTCCAGCGCGTCGCGTCGTGCTTCGTGCAGGGCCTGGCGGACCGTCTGGCGCTGGCTCACCCGCCGGCGCTGGGCCCGGCCAGCATGGCGTTCTGCATCCCGCCGTCGTGCGCGGGACGCGACGGCGCGCGCGACGAGGCGCTGGCGCTGGCGTACGAGCTGTGCCCGTACCTGCGGTTCGCGCACTTCGTGGCCAACGCCTCCATCCTGGAAGCCTTTGAGGGAGAAAGTAACGTCCACGTGGTGGACCTGGGCCTGACGTTGGGCCTGGACCGCGCCCACCAGTGGCGCGGCCTCCTCGACGGCCTCGCCGACCGCTCGGGCGCCAAGCCGGCGCGTGTGCGCGTCACCGGGGTCGGCGCACCCGCGGACACCATGAGAGCCGTCGGGCGCGAGCTCGAGGCGTACGCAGAGGGGCTCGGGATGTGCCTGGAGTTCAGGCCCGTCGACCGCAGCCTCGAGAGCCTGCACATCGACGACCTCGGGATCGCCGACGACGAGGCCGTGGCCATCAGCAGCATCCTGGAGTTGCACTGCGTGGTGAAGGAGAGCCGCGGGGCGCTCAACTCGGTGCTCCAGACCATCCGCAAAGCTGTCCCCCAAGGCGTTCGTCCTCGTGGAGCAGGACGCGGGGCACAACGGGCCTTTCTTCCTGGGCCGGTTCATGGAGGCGCTCCACTACTACGCCGCCGTGTTCGACGCGCTGGACGCCGCGCTCCCGCGGTACGACGCGAGGCGCGCGCGCGTGGAGCAGTTCCACTTCGGCGCGGAGATCCGCAACGTGGTCGGCTGCGAGGGCGCGGCGCGCGTGGAGCGGCACGAGCGCGCTGACCAGTGGCGGCGCCGCATGAGCCGCGCGGGGTTCCAGTCCGTGCCGATCAGGATGGCGGCCAGGGCGCGGGAGTGGCTGGAGGAGAACGCCGGCGGCGGCGGGTACACTGTGGCCGAGGAGAAGGGTTGCCTCGTCCTCGGCTGGAAGGGCAAGCCCGTCATTGCCGCCTCCTGCTGGAAGTGCTAGCTAGGCCGCCGCTCGCCGCGTCACGCTGCGCCGGCAGCCGTAGGAGCAGGACCACGGGATGCTGGCTGGCCATTGATGCATACACGGTGGATGGATCTGTGGTGAGGGTAGATGAATAAAGAGCTCAATCTTAGAGATGAGCTCGCGCATGCTTCTGGTTTGTTCAAGCTGTTATATGTGCTTGAATACACTTGTATTAATAAGGCCCCTCACACAGTGCTTGGTTGAGTTGTTTGACAAATTCTGTAGGCCTGTTAACCATTCTAACAGCATGAGGAGGTTTCGATTTCTTGCTGTGTCTTCATCGTTTTTTTTTTTCCTCGTGTGTTTTTTGTCACGGGAAACTAATGTAATGTTCTATAGAGGAATAGAAACTGAAGTTCTTTCTCCATGGAACTGAAATGATCCTCCACTGATATGCAGAGATGCAAGGCAGATCGAATGACCTGCACAGCAAGATGACCTGTTTATAGAACTAGTCTTCGGGCCTGTTTGGTTCCCATATGACTAGGGACTAGAGACTAATTTTTAGTCTCATTTAGTCCCTAAATTACCAAACATTAGAACTAGGGACTAATTTTTAGTCTCAATTAATCCCTACTTCAATAGACTCTTAGAAGAGACTAGGGACTAATTTTAGTCTCATTTAGTCTCTAAGCCCTAGTCCCATGAACCAAACTGGCCCTTAGTAGAGAGGAAGCAGCGGGTTATAAAATGAAAAATTGTGAATCAAATAGGCAAAACTCTTTCATCGGCCTGATCGCCACCCCTATAAATAAACAGGTTTACTAATGTTTTTGTGGAGACGTTGGACAAGTCTGACCAGGTACAGATCAATGTCCAGTGTGACAAATTGAAAGAACGGATGGGGTACTCTACTAATATTATTTTCAGCGTAATAGCATGACTGTATACATGTAGGATGATGTAAGCTTGGTAACAGGCCAAGGTTTTGGCCCAAGACATTATGAATCAATTACCTTCCTCTAAAACAAAAAAACTGATTTTCGTCATTGCAGGCTAAACATATACGGGCTCAGTTGGATTATGAAAGGGCCTGTGGTCCGTGTGGTCTGTAGCGCACTACGGCACTTGTGTACATGTCAGCTTCTGATAGAACCCCTACCTCAATATACTAAAATCCAAATAACACATTGTGGAGGAGGAATGAGCAACATCGTTGCGCACCCAAAGTAAACGAATGTGAATAGATGTACTGTGAATATAATAATCGAAGGTTTCAGCTTTTGGCTACTTCCGTTTCATCAGAGAATGTTCGTATACCATGTTCTGGTCCCTATCCCTACTTCACCAAAACAGTCTCCTGAGAAAACTTCTCTTTTCCTTTCTTGATTTTAAAGCTGCATTAACATGACATAGGTTCAAATGAGTCCATTACTCCATCTCTCAATCAAAACGCAGGGTACAAACAAATTATGGAGACAAACACATTTACCGCTTTGTCTTCCAGCTTTTAACAATGCTTCCTCAGCGATTGGTCTCCAATGCTGAGCGCATGAGAATGTAAGGCCCATCCCTACAGTCAGCCCTCGCAAAAGCTGAATTGTTCGAAGCACTGAAAATAGCTCTTCCGGGAAGCTCTTCAAATAGGAAACAAATAGAATAAAGTCATCTAAGGAAGCAGTTTAGGAAGTAAGACTACACATGAATACATAGATAGATCACCTATGTGTGAAGATAATGCAAATAAATGGATGGACACAAATACAGGATTGAATAAGAAAATATAGGTTGTATACCTCTACTCCAATTCTATTAAGTGAAGAATCATCGGCAAAAGGTGACATAACAGTCACACCTGGTGGTAATCTTGTATCAAACATCCGCAGGGATAACTGAAACAATTCTTCTAGTTTGTTATCAGATATGGCCCATGTTCGGATTCCGAGCTCCCTGAAAAATTTTAGTCCACAAGCAAAATAGGTAATATATATCTCAACAACTATTCAATAAGAACCAGCACCCATGTTTTCATTTTGAACAGAAACCAATATGTCATATCTTCATTAGTTTGCTAGCTCAGACTGCTAGAGAAACAACATAATTTTTTTTTTGTTTACTGACTTGCAAAAACTCCAAGTGTGTATAAAGTAGAGCATAGCACGGCGTTAATGCTTTCCTAATTCATGCAAAAAGTCATTTAAATGGGACAAATAGGTAATTAAATGGAAAGGGTATGCCACAGCCTGGTGTCTAAATCGGCTCAATGACTGCTTAGATGAATATTGAGCATACCTGAAACTTTCCTCAATCCTCAAGAAATCATCATCAGCCATTGCAACTACAAGATTTGCATAAGCAAGCCGCAAATCTTCAGGCATTTCTTTCACTTGTCCATAATCAAGTAAAGCCACCTAAGAAAAATTACAAAGAAGAACATTTAACTGGAAGCTGCCATTGCCTGTAAAAGGGGATTGAAGGGTTTAAAAGGTCTCTTGCCTCTGTGTCCTTACAAATAAGGATGTTTCCTGGGTGTGGATCTGCATGGAAAAAGCCATCCTTCAAGATCATTTGACCATATGCAAGAGTAAGATCTGACAAAATCTTCCTGCAATAGAAAAGGGGTACTTTTAAGATAATCTAATCATTAGAATTTAAACCTATTGAAGAAATGGCTATATTTTTAAGAAAAAACTGAATTTACCAAAAAGGAATGTTTCTAATTATTCACACCTCTGTTAGCGACATTGGTTTAACACTGGATATCTTACAGCTTTTTGGTGAGGCATCAGGTGTGGAAGTAAACGTTCACTAGAGCAGCAATGTGCTACCTATCCATTGCACCAAGGAGGAAATCACACAGATACAGGACCTCATGCCATGTCAGTTACTAGACTTTCCTGTATATATCTTGGAATTCCTCTCTCACTAGAGAAACTGACCTAAGCTCAAATACAGCCCATTATTGATAAGATAGCAGATCAGCTTCCAGGATGGAAGGCGGACCTGTTAACATGTGCTGGTCAATGTATCCTGATCCAATTTGTCCTCAAGTCAATGCTAGACTACTTGGCAATGGCCATGAGCCCTGAAATAAAATCAGGTGGGGCTTTCTTTTGGAGAGGACATAAAGACACAGAAGCGGGCATCTGGAGACTTGGACTAAAGTATGCCACCCACCCCGAGCTGGGCGTCTTGGGCACCTCCAACCAACAAAACCTTGGATGGGCACTCAGGATTAGGTGGATATGTTTGCAAAAAACAGACCTGCATCGTCCTTGGTTAGCCTCAACTGCATATAATGCACATGGTGCTGTCCTCTTTAGACCCTTAGGAGAGGATTAGAAAATCCTGGGCTCCAGGAAAATGCAATTTTTTTATGTGGCTGGTGGCTCATAACAGGTGCTGGACAGATGATCGTCTCTCACAGCTGGGCCTCCCACATCCTACTCGTTGCTCACTTTATGAAAAGCTGATGAAACAATCAATCACCTGCTTGTGTCTGGCATTTTTTCATGAAAATTCTGGTTTCTCCTGCTGCAAAGACTCGGTTTACAAGTTCACTCCCCACAAAATGGAGATGTATGCTTTGATGACTGGTGGGCGATGGCTGAATTCAGGGTGGATGGTCCCATCCTATCAGAAAAGGTCTTAATTCTATCATCATCCTTGGAGCTTGGATAATTTGGAAACACCGAAATCGGGTGTGTGTTGATGGGGCTTCTCCAACATGGCTGGAGCATTTTTGCTCGCTGAGATGGAGCTGTTCAATTGGAGTCTGGCCATGAGTAGGGGTATTTCCCACCTCCTCTTGTTCTGGATGGAGAATAGTGCAGGTTTGTAGGCTAGTCAGGGTCAGTCTTATCTTTGTCAACCGTGAGTTATAACTTTTTTTTGTGGGGGGTGGTGTGTGTGTTTCTTAACACCACCCCCACACACACACACAACAACAACAACAACAACAACAAAGCCTATCATTCCCAAGCAAGTTGGGGTAGGCTAGAGTTGAAACCCAACAAGCACCCTCAGCCACGGTTCAGGCACATCAATAGCCATTTTCCAAGCACTCCTATTCAGACACGGATCTCTAGGTATATCTCGAATCTCTTTTTGTTATCCCCCATGTCAACTTCGATCTTCATCCGCCTCTCCTCACATTATTATCTTGACTTAGAACTCCACAATGCACTGGTGCCTCTGAAGGTCTCCTTTGGACAACTCCACAATCCATGTTTGGCTAGGCGCTAGGCGGAATCTAGGCAGTGACCTACAGCCTAGAGCCTAGTCGGGAGTAAGCGGAGCCTAGGCGCTCCTAGGCGTTTTGCTAGGCGGTGCCATCTACATACATATATCTTGCCATATACATCATATATACCTCTAAAACAAAAGAAAAACAGGGGACTAGTGGGACTTTAGTCTAAAAGGAAGCCCATCAAAGTAGCCCAACTATTCAACAACCCACCTCCCACCTTATCCTCTCCCCAGATGCCTTCCCTCCCCTCGTTCGCCCCTGCATCGCCACCGCCTCCTCTACCCCCGCCATTCAGGCCTCTTCCGCAACCGCGGGTCTCCATCCGCTGCCTCCGCCGCCGTCGCCGCCGCACACCCGCCTCATGCTCCCATCGTCGCCGACCTCCGCGCCACCCCCACGCGTCCCCTCGCCATGGTGGATCGGGCCGCCTTTCATCGAACTAGGGCAAAGCCTAGGTACAAGCCTACCCCCCTAGGCGAGGCGGAGGGCCATCGCCTAGAGCTTAAGCGCGCCTAGGCGCCGCCTAGGCGAAGCCTAGTCGAACAGGGTCCACAATGCACTGGTGCCTTTGAAGGTCTCCTTTGGACATGGCCAAACCACCTCAATCGATGTTGGATAAGCTTTCTTCGATAGGTGGTACCCTAGATGATCACGGATATCATCATTCCGCACTCGGTCCAATCTTGTGTGACCACAAATCCAGCGTAACATATGCATTTCTGCAACACTCAGTTGTTGAACATGTCGTCTCTTTGTAGGCCAACATTCTGCTCCATACAACATAGCAGGTCTAATTGCCGTTCTATAAAACTTGCCTTTTTAGCTTTTGTGGTACCCTCGTCACAGAGAATGACGGAAGCTTGGCGCCACTTCATCCACCCTTTGATTCTATGGCTAACGTCCGCATCAATATCTCCATTCCTCCTCAAGACACCCCCCCCCCCCAAAAAAAAAAAAAAAAAAAAGTTCTGCTTAGATATTAATATACTGATACACAGCTCTCCTGTGTGTTAGTTAAAAAACAATAGTTGCTTTCAAGGTCTGCCAATCGTGACTAAACTGAGTGACATGAAATTTTATCATATTCATTCAATAACATTGACCCATCAGTCCAAACACAAAATCTTAGAACAGTATAATACATGAGAATCACTCTTTTGAGATGAAGGGACTTACTGCTTTGCCATTGCTGCGATCTTACCACCAGGATCTATGCCCCTTTTAGCCATTTCATTGCCCAGATTCATTATTGGGGTCCCTTTGATGAATTCCATTACCAAAACCTCTCTAACAAAAAAAATGAACATTTAATTAATACTACAACAGAATAACCTCATATATTGATTGGCCTAAAAACTGTTACAGGTTGCTTATGCAAAGAAACACAACAGATAGTAGGCTATACACTTGATCAAAGTTAAGTGCTTGTTCTATCTAACAGCATACAGTATAAAAATCAAGCCATACATTCGGAATACAAGAAAGAAAGGTATCATTTAAAATCAGCAGCAGAATTCTTGATATCATGAAATGACAGTGATAATATTTCTTTGTTTATTAGCTCTAAAAATCCAAACAAGCCAGTACAAGATAATGTTAATCACTGGAAGCAAAGAAGCAGTACCTAGAGGGTCAAGAAGATCCAATAACATAAAGTCACTGCATGATGGAGGAAAACACAATAGAAATGCAAATATTAACTTTGCATAAAGAAGCATGATGCAAAGGGAAAATCTAGTGTGGCCAATAAATATTTCTTGTCCCAGTATCAGTAAGTCTGTAAGTGGCTGATTAATATTGGACTGTTGAAACCATCACACTAGAGGGGCAACCCGTGCATCCAACAGAACATATGGTAGAGAACTAGGATTTAATTAAATAACCTGAAGAACACTTTGGCTAAGTGAGCAGCTACGATATTATACCTGCTAACCATCCCAGGAATCACACGAGGCACCATAACTGGAGGTTTCTTATTGGTGACACGTAGGAATTCTCGTATTCTTTCCATTGCTCTTGCTTCACGTACAAAGTCAAACTCATAGCATATCTTCAGAAGCAAAACAAAACATATAAATACTTAATACCATACAAGGCGCGCATTGGTGTGAAATAAAGGTACTAACAAAGAAAGGAAACACAACAATATGTTCTCATATAGGGGATGCATATCTATGAAGACCAATCTATTTGAAAAGCTAACCGCCTTTGGCTAATGTAAATATGTAGCTAGTCAATAATGGTCCACATGCAAATAAGAGCTGTGCCTTGTTTCGGACGGTTAAAATGTGAATTCTAAATTTATCTTCTTTGTTCTTTCAGTTAATATTTAGAAAGAATGACTGAGTTTATTCTTTTGTGCACATGCATATATCTAGTATTTGAAGCTTCTATTAACCTAACCTTGCATTGCATTACTGCTTCGCCAGACTAACAGAGATATATTTTAGTTACCATGCACTATACTACGAAAACAATGTTAAGAGGAAGCTTCACATTTGCTCTAAGATAAGAACTTAAAATTTCCATAGTGATGATTGGAGAAAAAAAAAAATAAAAAAAGGTTGAAACCCTTCTTAGTGGTCGTGAATTTGAAAGGTGCTGATTAATCAGATATAAGACAGTAAATATCAGAATTCCATGATATGTAAAACTCTATAAAATGATCTGCATATAGTACCAACCTGTGCAGTTTAACAGGGTTCAATAGTAATTTCAAACACTGCAGACTGATTTATTTTATCTCAACATAATTATAAAAGCAGAAAGAGGCTCAACATTTTTCTTGCTGTTTTAAGAAAGGTGTAGAAAACTATACTGGAATACTGGGACAAGCGACAAAACAGAAACCTACAGGGGTGGGGGAGAAACCTGCTTTTCCATCTCTTTGGTGGCAGAGAATAGATCAAAGTTGATGTCGTACTTCTGCAGAAACAAGGCCATTGCTTGCATATTCCGAATATCAACCATCATCAGATGTTCTGCTCCTGGATGTTGAACCTGGTCAATTCCTAATTCATTATGACATATCTGGGAAAAAAACACTCAGGTTTCAAATAGCTGTTTACAAAACACATACATAAGCATATTACTAACCTTGACAGCAACGTCTGTCTTTGACAATTTAAGCCTTGCTCGATGCACCTAACAATATGAACCAAAATATAACTTGGAAATTATCTTAAAAAAATAGTAAGAAAATAAACGATATGTTCCCAGTATGTATGCGATGTTATGTTACAAAGGAGCAAACAAGATTAGCACAGGCCTAACATTGGGCAGGATGGTAGAAAGTACAGATATTACCCCCACTCCCGAGATTCCACAGAAGAAGAGAAATACCTAAGCACGAACCTGTGCAATAGAAGCAGACCCAACCGGCTCAACATCGAAGAATTCGAACATGTCATCAAAGCTCTTCCCGAACTGTTTCTCCACAACATCTCTAACCACATCAAATGGCGTGGCTGGGGCCTGATCACACAGGGTAACAAGTCTCTTCACCCAAGGCATCGGTGCCAGGTCAGGTTTTCCTAGAATTTGAGCAGCCTGTTCAAAACCCACCGATCCAGTGTCAAAAAAGCACACGAATCATAACACGATGTGATACAAAAGCACCACAAGCGCAATCACAGTTACCAGCACAATCGGATCGCAGTCCGTCTTTTTGGTGGGTGGGGTGAGGGCATTTGAATATCACAGAGGAAAGGAAAAACAAAAAATAGAACAGAGCGAACCCAAGCACACCAACCTTGAGGAAAAGACCACCGAGCTCGGAGCAGAGGGAGTACATCTTCTGGGCGCCGAGCTCGTGCTGCTGCTCCCACATGACCTCCCGCTCGCCATCATCCTTCACGAACCCCGCGCGCAGCTGGCATACCTGGAACGACCAAAGCGATTCACAATTAAAAATTCCCTCGCACCTCAGAGCCTCAGAGGCATATCAACGAGCACATAAAAGGCGCGCCAATGGAGCATGGGGCAAGCAGTCTCACCTTGTAGCTGGTGTAGATGTCCGCGGCGCGGACCCAGAACTGTGCCGAGCGGCTCCATGGGCGGAGGCGGTCGGAGATGCGGTCCCGCAGGTCCTGCAGCTGCGCGAGCGCCAGCGGCATTGCTGGCGGGCGGAACGAGGCCGAGGATGGGTGCGTGCGACTGTGCGAGGGGAGGTGGATAATTTACGTGTCCGCCGGTCCCTGGTGCGGGGCCGCCGCCGCCGTGGCTCCGCCGTTCCGTTCCGTGCGCCCGGTGGCCCGGTGGTGGTGGCGGCCCGGCCGGTGGTGGTGCGGTGGGGCGTCAGCGTGTTGTGTTGTGTGGGTGTGGCTGACTGGCTATCGGGGGCCGGCGAGGCTGGCCCACTAGGAATCTAGTGAGGGACTGAGGGTTTTTCGAGTCGGGATCAGGGTACACGGTGCACGAACGCCATTTGTGCGCCAGGACGGCAGCACGCCCGCCCGCCACATGCCGTGGCGACAAGAGATGATGGCGCGACCGAGGTGGGCAGACGGCGACGGTTCGCCCACTCGGCTCGCCACTGCCCACTGCATTACGCTATAGTCTCATGTTTTGCAAGTGTCACGTTAGCAAAATTGGGGTCGAGGAGTTTTATCATTTTATCGTATAAGAGAGGAATTTCATCCCTATTAAACTATGTGGCACGATTATTTGCAATCTTGATATATGTGTCATGAAACTACTCCCTCTGTCCCTTTTTAAACGTGGAGCGACAGTACCATGTTCCAGAATAACAGTCGTTGCCTACGAGCGCAGTACCTAGTAGCCCAGGTTGCAGCGCGGTCGCACCAAGCAATTTTATCTCTCCCCCTCTCGTGGAAGTCTCTCCACCACATAATTTCTACTAAAAAATAAAAACTGGACAATGTCAATGATTATTGCTAGGGTGCCCAGGCGTGTCTTAATTCATGTGCCACCTCCCAAATGACATTTAAAAGGGGACATAGAGAGTATACATTGAGACCCGACCTTATAGGATTTATTTATGGCAAGGGCTACAAAAATTGAGTATATTATACAAAACTAAAAAAATATTAAAATTATATAACAAATTTAGAGAAAAACATGAACACAATAAGTCAAGGATTTAACTCGAATACATAGGTTCGACCACATAAAAACCTAACAAGCTCGACTATTACACATCATGATAAGACATAAAGATGCATCAGTCTTCCATTTAAAGTTTAATTTACACTTCATTATCAGTTTATCACCCCTCCGTTCTTTCCATGATGGGTAAACTCTCGTTACCTGTCCAACTAAATTCTCACATCCGTTTATAGTAGGGCTCTGTCTCTTCTTTATCCATTCAACTAAATATTAATTGGGTTGGCTAGAAAAAACCAACTAATAGCTAATTGATAGATGGATTGTAGATAATCATGAATCTAGGAACTTTTGCTTGCATTGTATTAGAGCAATTCCTGGAGCTCTCTAAAAAATTAACCCTCAAAACTTTTTATTGGCCCTCTCTTCATTAATTATTACTCAAAAAATAAAATAGTGTCCTCGACAATGGCTCCCTAATCTTTGCGTGCTAAAATAGTCCGATTATCGCCTGGTGGAAGGTGGTGTGGGTGAAAGATTGGGGTGTGTCTTCCTTTCGAAGATATGCGGCGTTTTTTAAGAGCGAGTAAATTTTGGGGCGGGTTTGTGGAGATGTTGGACCGATGTTTTGTTGGTAACAACACAAATAGACAGGCGGATCGATCGATGTTTTGCGAGGAAATAACCAAGTTCACTTCTCGATCGATCGACCGATGGATTCCCGTGTTGGACAAGGCGGTTCCAGCTAGCTGCGCTCGGCTTCAATGCCTCCCCGGCATTCAATGGCGTCCACGCGGTTAGGTGAAGTGATGGAATGGCTACGAATATGGATATGTGTGGGATTGGAGTCTATCCGCATTTTTATGCGTAAGAGGCGAAGTTTTTGCAAGTGCCAATAGATGAATGGTTCTCTTTTTTTCCCTAGAAAAACATGATTGGGAAGGGTTATTGAGCGGAGTTGGTCTTATTAGTCTTCTTTTGGAGATGCTCTTAATTGTAAAAGCAGACTCTAAATGCACAACATATTTCGCTTATATCTAAATTCCTGTTTCATTTCGATTGAACTAATGTTCTCCGACCAAATATTTTCCTTGGCCTTTGAAATTTGTCGCTCCGGTTGTCCATGAGTCCGGGCATCCGGCTCCGGTTCGTCAGATCAGATGCTCGCGCGAGCAGCGTCTGCTCCGGGCGGCCGCGTGCACTCGTTTCTCCTCTCTATTCTCCGTTGCTACGGACCAAACAGCTTCTTCCATCCCTTCCCATCTCCCATCCCCTTCCCTCCTTTCGTATCCCGCACTCGTCTTATGCTCTATGGCGGCCTGGCGGCTGGATGGGCGCCGTGATCCGGCGGCTGCACTCGGCGGCGGCGCAGCCCCCGCGCCTCACGAAGTTCGCGCTGCACCCGCCCAAATCCGTGAGTCCCCGCTTCCTAGAAGGCAGCGCCTCATCCTCCTTCGTAGATCCTATCTACCTCAGGTCTCACCTGATTCCTGCGACTGTCTACTGCTCGCTGGTGGATACTGGATGCTGTTATGTTTAGTGTGATCTAGGGTAGTGTCCTCAGCTGGAAGGCCACACCGTGTTCTGCGGTCCAACTTCACCTGATTGTTGTTGTCGCCTCAAGGAGTAGCGTTGCAGCTACTCAAATATTGCGTGCAAGCAAAAACAAAATGGTCCCTTATTGCCCACTCGTGAGTGCTCGATTGCGAAACACTAGTAAAGTGCTAGTATACTGCTATTTCGGGCATGCAGACCATGTGTATAGAAATCGTTCTTCTGCTGAATTTCTGTGTGAGACCATGTGTGGTCAAGACATAGCTCCCAGTCAATGTCATGGGAACAGTTCTCGGGCGACGTTTTTGAAGTTGTGGTCTTATTCAGTTGTCTTATTGTTTCCAAATATGACCTTGTCACATCCATATTTTAGGACCATATGCATCTTATCTCGAAGAAATGGGCCTGCACATCTTGATTAGGCAGCCTGGCACTTTTCATACTACTAGCTAGCAACTCATGCCAAGTTTATGGACATATCATCGACACTGTAGCATTGCATGGGATTATTTGCTGGTTAACGAGATAAGTTGGCATGTTTATCCTGATTGCAATCTGTAATTTTCGGAACATGATAACCTTCAAACATCCCTCTTGTCAATATGCATATTTGTCATCAAATTACAAGGGCCCCTTTCTATTTGGTCACTCTTACAAACTTGCTGTGAAGTTTACTTTGGCATTGTTTTGCCTGGTTCATTTGAAGTATGAGTTGTGTATCTGTTTTCAATTTAACTAATTTCTAGTTCATCCCAGGTTGAAATCGAATTCGCTGATGGTAGTTCATTTCATCTGTCAGCAGAATTTCTCAGAGTATACAGCCCAGCAGCTGATAGCAAAAATCCGTTCAGTGGGCGGTGAAAAGGTGATTTCTAGTATACTTTACACACTCCATGTGACAGTATATTTTCTTGAGCTTTTTTTAATTAGCCCAAACGACAGGTTTTCTGTTTACGAATTATGAATAATACATTGCCATTGCTGTAAGGGGACAATTTTGCTCATAGAGCCTTTTGGAAGGCTAAATTTTCTGTGAATGAATCTGCAAATTTGCAGAGATATTAGCCTTTAGTTTATGACTGCAGATCATTCATATAAATATTTGATGACATCTTTGGAGATTACTATCTTATACTGGGAAGGCGGTTTCCATAAAATAAATTCCGAGTTTTACGGTGGAAATTATGTCTGATCAGGTTATATTTGGGCGACGACATGTTGGGATAATGTCAGCTGAATCAGTAGGAAACTACGGAGTCCGGTGAGGCTTGTCCTGTTTCATAGCATGGTTTTTTTTTTCAGTTCTCAGTCATATTGCAGAAATCAGCTGTGCCATTTCTATCTATGCCTGGTTCATGACCTGCTGTTGTTTGCGTGTAGGATACTCTTTGATGACTTGCACAAGACAGGGATCTTCACATGGGATTACTTGCACCACTTGGGTTTGAACAAATTCAGTCTGATGAGAAGTTACATCAGAACTTTGAGAAAGCACAGTCTTACTCGTGATCCCCAGAAAAGGAAATGACAGAGGAATAGTCTCTACAGCCTTGCATCTTGACGCATGGAGATGTGAAGACAAAGCCACTCAATTGAGCATTTGAGATGTGAAGACACAACGTAAGGATACCATTAGCTAGTGACCAACAATAACCGTGATGCAAAGGAGTGATGAACGTATATAAACATTCATATACTGAGTAGATTGACTAGTTGAAAACTGGAACTGGACAAGTGGAAAGACGCCTGCAATCCGCATGATTTATGCAGTTTTTTCCTCTTTGTGAAAGAACAATGGGTGCTTACTATGTGTTTGGTCAGGTGTACAATAAATTTGCATCGTTTACTTGTTTAGTAGAGGCCTACCAAACCTTCACTCTCGGCCTCAGCCCCCGTGCTCTTCCATCCTATCGTAACATGTTTAGATGCAGATTTGATGAGGGCAACTCAGCAGGCTACGCTACTATTGCTCATTGCGGAGGAATGGAAGGAATGATCAATGATGAGGAGAGGATGTGCTATTCCCAAAATAAAAAATAAAAATGAGGATGTGCCAGGCGCGTTCAAGTTTCGCATGCGGGATTCCTGAAACTGATACTTGATAGGAAGGCTCCCAATTGAACAAAGCAAGTATCCTAAATTCTAAATCAAGCAGCTTCTTGGACACTGCACATATAGACTGAAAGGCCGTTTGTATAGACAACGAAACGATCAAACAAGAAGCTGATTTGTAGATCATGCCCAGAACTACCCAACTCAATTGTCTGCGCAGCGAAAAACCTTAGCAAGAGATTGGACCCTCCATACTGGTAGATGTCTAGGGTAGTCACACGTTTTCCTCATGCGATGCTGATAAATATATAATAGTGTAGTTCCCGTTAATAAAAAAAGAACAAAATCAAAGAGGATAAATTTAAAAAATACAAATAAGAATTAAAGGTAAGTTAGCAAGTCAGAAATATCCCTGACCACCCAGATAATAAGTGTCTGTTACAGAACATTACATGGTCGATCTTCAACACAAAATAGTTCAAACGCTAATTACACATTGGGTCAGATGAAAGCGCATATAACGTAGAAGGCAGTCAGGGTAGGGTCATCATGAACGTCATTGCATGAGGTTACGGTTACAGCACCTATTTTGATGCCATTGCCTGACAAGCGAGGGGCTTGAGGCATCAAGCGTCCACAGCATCAAGTAATTGCAGTTGCAGGGTTCAGCTTTCATGCAATAGTTCTGGCAAATAAATGACAGGAAATGTTTTATTCTAGTAGCTTCTTAAATGACAGATTTGGAATTATATGCCTAGTTTTGGTTCAGAACATACCTTCATAATGTGCACGCTGTAACCGATCATCTCTGTTTCGAAGGCACTGTACGTGTCACAGTGGACACACCATCAACAAATTTTGTTCGAAATATCACATTGGCATTGTTGAACATACCCTCTTTTAAAGAGACAACTATGAACTGCAAAACACAGACCAATAGTTCAGACATTCAGAGCTTAGTATTGCAACTACCTGAATTAATACACAAGGAATTCAACTGTCACAAATTAGAAGTCAGTCATATAAGAAACACATCATGTAGAGTCAATTGCCTTTCAAAACATAGTTTAAACCTAGATATAAGAAGACTCTCCTATAACTTTGAAAATAAGGTGCCAAGCTTGAACCCGGTTCGATCAGACAAACCGAGATCACACCGCGAGAATCTTGGCCTTTCAAAACACAGTTTACCTACTACATATTAAAATGCACTACTTCCCTACTAAGCAGGGTTATATATTACCTGAGAGTGAGGAAAATGAGCCTTGATCATTCTACCAATATTTTGGGTGTGGCTCAGATCAAGAGCAGCATCAACCTGCAGTGCATGAGCATCAGTCAATTGAAAATGGTCAGTCTCAGACTCTCAGCAGTAATCTATAAACTCTACAAACATTTGAGGCATCAGACATACAAGACCAGAAGAAGTGTCATAATAAAATCGCCTTGCCCAATCCCTGACTAGATAGAAGTTTTCTAAACAAATCTATCCATGATTCCATGTGAACAAAAACATCAAGTACTGCTCAGCATCATTTTCCAATGAGTAATTTTGTCCAACGTCCAAATATTTTTTAGTATCTGATCTAAAAGAATAAAGTGTTAAGCTTCAACATCTCAAAAGCTGAATTTGCCTAAGTATCAATGAATCAGAAAACTGCCTAACATATTTACTTGAAGCACTATCCCATTCTTCCAAATACAGAAAAGTTATACTAGTTGAAGAACAGTGTATTGCAGTGGTAAGGAATTTGAATCATATTCAGATACCTCATCCAATATGTAAAGTGGTGCAGGTTTAAAAAAGAAGCAGAGCCAGGATAAGACTAAGAGCAAGAAGGGACCGTTGCCCTCCACTAAGTTCAGATAACGACTGCTTCCATACTGTCCCAAATGCCACACGAACTTCAAGACCATCCAAGAAAGTGCCACCTTCTGGAGGATCAAGTTTTGCCATTGTACCAGGTAAAAGTGTACTGAATATTTCTCCGAAATCCCTATAGAAACAGAACGTAGAAGTTAAGACTCCAATTTGCACATTTATGAGCAAGAGACAGCATCAACAATATTTAAAGGGACAGTGCATCTGCTGGTATATATAATAAGTCACTAAAGGATTCATATACTGACTTGTTTACTTTGAGCCATGTGACTTTCAAGGTTTCCTTCTTCTTTTCATCCAGCTCTTCTATCACTTTCTTGATTTTTGCCTTGTCATTCTGCAGATGAGAAAAAGGGGTTTGTCTGGATATCAAAACTATTTTCCCGCTATCAAGAAACTGTGCATGATAGGACATACCTCGATGATGTTTTCTTTGACATCAAATCATTGTACTCACCCTCTGCCTTCTCAAACATTGCCATAACTTTCTTGTTGACCCTCTTCTCAAGACTGGAGGTAACAACAATTGGTGAATGGTGAATACATTGTAAATTACAGAACTGAGGAGATGATATGGGTACAGCTATTCAGTAGCACTAACAACTTACCCTAAACGTCATATTTTAAAAAAAATGTTGGGAGTAATATGATGGTTTATAGTAAATTATGGAGACAGAAATATCAGATGTACCTGGATTGTTGAGCTTGAAGGTTTTCAAGTTCCTCGCGGGCCTTATGTGGTTCACAAGATTGAAAATCATAATCTGTACCGCTTTTCCCAAACAACTGTTTCTCAGTTGCAATCCAGCTATACTTCTCCAGAAGCTTATCAACTATTGAAGAGCAATCCTTCTGCTCTATCTCCATCCTCTTAACCTAATATGTTATTATCAGATATTAAAGCATGTTCAAGCAACAAATAATAAAGTAGAAAATGCAGAAGAGATTAGAATCAGCAACTACCTCATTTTCCATTTTCTTCCTGTCAACATTTGAATCACTTAACTTCTGCTGAAGTTTCTGCTGTTCCTTGGCCATACGGTTTATCTGGGAGTCACATTCCTTCAGTTTAGAACGCCCAACAGTGAGCTCACTTTCAGCTTGATCATGTTCTTGCGTTATGGAAGTAACCTGTGTTTCATGAGCACCAAGCATACTTAACTAATTAAAAGCAAAGCTCAGGAACACCACCAAGTACAAACTATAAAAAAACATCTTGCACAACCTTGTCCTTTTGTTTTTCCAAGGTTTCAGACAGAGAAGTAATTTGAGCTTTTGAAGTTGTTAACTGCTCTTCGAGTGTAGCAAGCTCATTAGCAACTGCATCTTTCTCCATGATCAGCCTCTCCCTGTCACTTTCATAAGCCTAAATATGGGATACATTAAAGGTTGAATTGTCAGGATGACTGTTGAAGTAAACACAAAAGGATAAAGTGGTCACTATCAGAGTAGAAAATCAATAGAACTGATCTTAATATGTTGCTTATGAAAGATGTCCAGCCTCTTCATCAAAGCTAACCGCATAATTAACTTGTAAAGCTAAACATATCTTACTATAGATAATTCATGGTAATTCATAATTTCTAACCACATTTCTATAAACATGGATCAAATTTGAAGAAATTTGACTTAGGACAAAGCTAAAGTGACCTACAATTTGGAACAGAGGGAGTATGTATCAAGAAATAATACTGTCTATCAAACTATTGTAGAATTAGTAGTCAAATATGAGTTAGACCAAACAAAATGTGGGACCACACGTGCAAGGGGGCTCCATGGTTACAGAAGAAGTAGTGAGGCTTGAGCCCCACCTGATGGATCCACCCTGCTAATAAGTTACTTAATCGTTTTTGCTTTGAATTAGAAAGTTCTCACAGAAAATAGAGACCAATTCGATGGAGTTATTTATGGGAAATTGGCAGTATGTTGCGATTAAGCAATCAGATTGACCACCGCCCCAGTTTCTTTTATGCCTGCATAGCCAGTGCGGTAGCCAATCATGACTCTTATGTCACACCAACAAGGTCCAGTGTCAACATCCAGAATTCTTGAACAACTATTCCCATACATCAAGTCCTCGAATGGTGGCAAGAATAAGAAAAGTAAACAACCTTTAGTTGCTTTGACATGGACTGCATCTCTGATTTAATTGATTTGATCCTTTGCTCCAACGCTTTGAGTCTGCCCTCTCTTTCAGTGCCATAAGTCTTAATAGTTTTTCTAATTCAGAAACTGTAGATACATATTTCTCATGCTGCACTTCCTTCTCTGTCAACTCTTGTTTTGATTCTTGAAGCTCTTGTTCAATTTTCTTCACAAGCTCACCTAACTGAAGCCCAAATACAAAAGGTGTTATTTTAGGTTGAAGCTTTTACTGTGGTAAGGTAAGCATATCGATTGTGTAAGCAAAAACCTTGTGATGTTCATTTTGCTCAACTCTGTTCTGAAATAGCGAGAGATCATATGACTTGAGTTCAAACTGAGATTTCAACTCAGTGTACCTTTTCTGCAACGGTAAAAGCGCTCCAATCTGGGAGAGGAGGGGGCAATAAATTAGAAAAATCAAGAAAATGAAATTTAGCATAAGTTAAATAACCAACATATAACATGTTGCAATGAAGAGAGGTAACTGATAGAACACTCAATTGACAAGAGATGAAATTCTGTTTCTATCATAGTGCATACTACTTACCCATGTCCAAAAAAAAAAGACCTTAGGTTTATCCAAAGTCAAAGTATAATAAGTTTGACTAAGTTTATATTAAAAAGTATGAATATTTTTTTACACCAAATAGTTAGTACGGAGTACATGCTAACGGCATCAAAGAATGTGTCCCATTACAAGACTTACTTTGCAAGCAAATTGTTTTTCCATTCAATAGTTCAAATGTGCATTCATGTCTCATGGTATTCTTTCTTAATTCTTATGAGGAAATATAAATATTGATGAATTTACAAGCTCCCATAATAACAGATTAAAACAGCGGTTTAAGACCTGTTTGGTTAAGGGATTTTTTTGGAGTTGGGACTAAAAATAGTCCCTTTTAGTCCCTCTGAATCCAAACAGGAGGGACTTTTTTGGGGACTTTTGTCCGTAGAAGCACCTCCTCTCCTTGAGAGTCTTTTCATATGAATTCAAACAGTAATAAGAATAATAAAATCCATGGGTGGACATTGTGCATTCACAGGATACCTGCTGTTCAATGACAGAGAGCCTTTTCTCATGATCGGATAGATCAGCCTCAGCTTTAGCTAGTTCGTCGAGTTTCCTGAGCAAGTTCCCTCTACCACTGCATCAGTATGGTATACGTTACCAAGGAAAATGATATATGTCTTTATCTGACCAGGACAGACATTTTGACTCTCTGGCAAACCATGTAATTAGAACCAGCAAGAAAAATGACAAGCCAAACACAGGCATCTATGGTGTGAATTTCATCTATCACACAGCAAACCAAAAACGATGAGAGAATCTAATTTGTATTTCCCTTCTAAGGGTACTTAGAAGAAGCTTGAAAAGTATTGTTCTCCATGGAAAAGAATGTGTTATTCAAAAACAAGAATGCAAAGGAAAATTGAATACTAAATTTATCCCAAAAAAACTGATCAAGTCAGAACACTAGCATTAAGTAAAATACTCCCTCCGTTCCAATTTATAAGTCGTTTTCACTTTTTTGGTTCATCCATTTTTCTATGTATCTATATCTAGATGCATAACAAAATGGATGTACCCAAAAAGTCAAAACGACTTACAATTTGGAACAAAGGGGTATTATATTGGTAACTTACCCTTTACTACCTCCAGTCAAAAGACCACTAGGCTGATAAGTGTCACCCTCAAGAGTCACACTAGTACTGCTAACTTCCCTATTAAACGCAACCTATATCAAAATAAGAATTAACAATAACACTATCAACCACATATTTTGAATTATATTTTGTATTATTAAATTATACTATATTAACCAAATTACTGAAGACACAACTCTACCTCTTTTGCCACATCCATATTACGACACACAAATGTTGAGCCAAAGACAAAAGCAACAGCATTCTGCAATAAGATATGAAGATATCTATGAAAAAAGATAGCCAAAAACATGCAATCTTAAGATTTGGGTTACAACAAAATTTTGAAATCCACTTGTGATGCAGAATGAATGACAGTCTTAAGTTTGAACCTTTGAGGAAAACAATAAACATTGCTAAAACATGATGTAAATAAATTACAAATCATTAGTATTTCTCAAAAAATAACAGAATAGTTGGAGATACCAACCTTTACTTCCTCACCATATCCAACCAATTCTAGAGCTAATGTTACATTGTCAGGACCAACCTACAAAGCAATCAGTATATATTTCTCAGTTAGACAAGTCATCCATAACCAATAGGCTACATCCACCAGTATAACAAAAACAGTAAAGGGGGGGAAATGTTAACCAGTCTACGAGCTGCCTGCTGAACTCTGTCAGGTATTGTGTATGTTTGGATTTTGTTCAAAGGTATGATGGTTACTCTACTTTGTAGACCCCCATTCTTTAATAGTTGCTTTCCAGTTTCCTCTGTATCAACCACCACATTAAATAACCTCCCACCTGCGGCAACCTGCAATATTTAACTAATAATTGAACTAGGATAACCAGACCAACTCCAGCAGTCAAAACGAGAATTAACTTCAAGCAAGCAGAGAGGAGTTTGCTGATACTAACCTCCAGTGCTGTAGCAGTTGAGCTATCCTTAATCCTAATAAGACGTGCAACAACCCCTTTGACTTTTGATCTGTCAAAATTCCTTACAGGGTCTTGATAAATGAAGTGAACTTTAGCAAGCTCAGCAGAAAGCTGACGAACACGGTCCTTCAATTTCTGAACAATTTCTAACTCTGTAGAACGGTCCTGTGAATGGTCAGGACAAAAAAGGAAAAATAGTCAACAATCAGAAGTATAGCCCTATTGGAACCTTTTATACCACATCAACACTTTTTGAGCTTCACCAGTGTATACCTTTTGCAAAGCTTCCATCTGGCCTTCATCATAATTAATAGATCCCATGGATGCCTTGATACCATCCAAGTCCGTTGTCCTTATTTTCAGCTCATTCTCAGCTGAAATAGCCTCATCACGCTTGGATACTAACATAGCTTTCTTCTCCTTCAACTCTTTTTCAGAATGGTTTATTTTTTGTGGCTAGCTGCTTTAGTCCAGATTCTGCATCTCCAACTGCAGCTTTAAGCATCTCTAAGTTGATCTTCAAGGCATTTCTTCTCACTTGCACTGCTTTTTCCTGCTAGCACACCCTGTGCAAAAGCGAATTTAATATCCCAGAGTACACAGAACCAAGAGGCTATATGTTAATATTTAATACATTACATTTAAAAGATGCCACCTTTAACATACCTGGTATTCTTTCTCCTTCTCGTCCAACTCCTTTGTGAGCTCCTCTGCTCTTCTTTTCATATCAGACGCCTCATTCTCTACATTTTTACAGCAGCATCTCTCTCAAGTATAGACCTTTTTATATCCTCAATGTTTGTGAGAATCTACATATGAAATGTACAATGCAAACCATGTAAGCTATTCAAAACAAGAGTTAGCATGTCTAGTAACTGGCATCAGTGCAGTGTTACCTTCTCAGCACCCTTTTCCTCAGACTTCAGAGTTTCCTCTTGATTTTTCATCACAGAAGTTTCCTTGATAAGTGCATGTGATAATTTATCCACTTTATCAGACAGAAGCTTGATCTCACCGCCTTCTTTAGCTTCTTTTCAGCAGCCAAGGTAGAAATGTTATTGTCCATTTCTTGTATATCTGCTTTTATCTTTTCTGTATTTTCATCCAGCTCATTAATCTTTGCCCTGATTTGTTTGACATCATTGAGTGCACCATCTCGCACTCTCTCAGCCTGAACAAAATCATAGGCAATACAAAATCTTTTGAGCCTATCCAGTTCAGTATTGCCATTGGCCCATTTCATGTATTGGCACCGCTCCTTTCTAAGCTTCACTAGTGCAGGGAGGATTTCAATATCAAGGAGTTTGTTAATCTCATCAACTTTATTCTGCTTCTTCTCAAGTGTCTTAAGAGCAGATTCTTTCTTCATTTCATACATTCTTGTGCCTGCTGCCTCTTCTAACATGGACAAAATTTCTGGAGGCTTCATGTTCAGTACTTTTGTTATGCGCCCTTGCATAATTAGAAAATGAGGATTGTTTACATTAAGCTGCACTGAGTGGAAAAGTGTCTGGACCCGGGAAGGTTGTGCTAGATGGCCATTGATAAGGTATTTGTTCCTTCCACCAACAACAATCTACAAATATAGGACAGCAATAATTAATTGATGCCCAGTACAATTGGGACAAATTTATCCACCAGAAACAACACAAAATGTTGGAATCAAAGTGCAAAAGACATACGACTGTAGCCAATCTATTAGCCATGTTACGAATTAATCAAGCAAATGAAATGAACAGCCAACATGTACTTCAGTCGTGCTAGATACATATCTAACATATTAACAAAAATGCAAGCATACTGTCCATACACCAGCAATAGACGAAAGTGTTCGACTCAACAAATGGATCATCTAGAACAACCTTAAAAATAGAAAATATAGCTTCACAATTCACATATTGCAATCTAAAACTACCCAAATCAACCAACAAAAGCATCACTCCACATCAAAATAAATAGCACCATTTTGGTCAAATGAAACCCCTGGACCTAAAACAATTTCAAAATTTTAGCTGCAAATAATGTCATGAATCACCGGGCACAAAACATCCACACACACCATGAGAAACGAAGTATTTGAATAAAAAATGTGTTGGCTAGATTGAGCATCGACAAAATCTGAACAGATCCAGTTCCTACTATAAGCAACTACGCGGTTCGGATTACTCTTAAGAAAAATTAATCAGTGGTTAGAACACCCATTAACAGAACTCCAGATTCATATACATCAACTAAGTTTTTGACTTAAAATGAGTCAGGTACAGACGAATTAACAAAAAAAAGGAAAAAAAAAAAAAAAGCGTATATCTGACTAAAAATGCACTGGCCACATTACACATCAACATTCAAAGCAAATTTGCAATCCCTGATTAAAAGTAGGTCAGCTTGTACAGACATTAACAAAACTCCAGACTCATACACATCACCTATATGTTTGAATGAAAAAAAATAGAAAGCTAGACATATATTTGACTAAAAAATCAGCAAGCCAGACACAGATTTAAAAATTCGGCCGCATAGCAGATTAACAATTCCAAACTCCCATGAACAGAACTAACTACATCAACTCTGAATACACAAAACCTAAGAAACACATCCAGTTGAGCACTTGGATGAACATATTGAACAGCCACTAAGCCTCAGTTAGCTACCGTTTTTAACAACGAAACAAAAAAAGGTACTTCAAATCGAAATTCAAACTCCAGAATCGCCATCTCCAACCCTTCAGTGTACAAAAAAAAAAATTCCAGTTCACAGCAACAAAAACAACACACAAACAATTGAACCCTGGTACGAAGAAATTCTACTTAGAGACGTGAAGGATTAAATCACACAATCCCCTCAAATTCCAGCTCAGATACCGCAAATTACCATCTCCTTTTACCCGAAACCACCTCATTCAGAAGCTCCTCTTCAGAGGGCAGCATCTTAATCCATTTGACACATCAGCAACGAATTCAAAAGGATATGCAAATCAAAATTGTGGGGAAAGCCCCAAAATCACATAACAAAAATTACCCAACGAACTCAAACGCGCACTAGCAAGGATACGCTTCAGAAGACCGCATGGGATAACGAAGATGGCGGAGGGATGTGTAACCTGGCGCGTGACAGTGATCTCGGGCGAGTCCTCATAGCCGAGCGGGGAGCGGGAGCGGTCGGAGTTGTCGAAGACGATGGAGACGGTAGCCTTGGTGACCCCAGCCTGGCCCTGCTTGTAGACGAGCTCCTGGAGCGAGGCGGCGCGCACCTGGCGGAGATCTGTGATGCCGAGCACGAAGCAGATGGAGTCGAGGATGTTGGACTTGCCGGAGCCGTTGAGCCCGGTGATGGCGTTGAACTGCGGGTCGAACCCCGACACCACCGTCCGCCCCGCGTACGACTTGAACCCCTCGAGGGTTACCTCCTTGATGTGCATCTCGCCGGCCGCCGGCGAGGCGTCGCCAGCCGGTGGTGAGGCTAGGGTTCGAGGGGTTGGGGCGGGAAATTTTTTGAGGCGTTGGGTTCCCTTTCGGGGGTTAGGGTGAGGATGAAAGAATTCGAAATGTTTCGAATTGGAAGGGACGGAGGGGAGCGTTACTTTTTGGAGAGCAGGAGCGGGCGAGATCGGATGAATAGTGAAGCGACTATTGTATACTACAAGTGGGCCCACATAACGAGTTGGGCTTTTAATGGGCTTGGATGATACTATAATTTTCTCCAAAAGACAAAACAGTTTTATCATATTATATATTCAATGTGTAGGTCTAAAAAGTCCAACAAAATTGTTTTTTTATTTTGATTTTTCATGATTTACTATGATTTTTTAAAGATTCAACCGAATTTTTTATAAAAAAGAAAAGGAAAAGTCACTGTCACTTTCCGTGACAAAAGCAAAACCGCGGTTACTTTTTCCTTTTTGAGAGCGGGATTTTTTCCTTTTGGAGCGGGCGAGATCGGATGAATAGTGAAGCGACTATTGTATACTACAAGTGGGCCCACATAACGAGTTGGGCTTTTAATGGGCTTGGATGATACTACTTTCTCCAACAGTTTTCGTGAAAAAAAGGCGTGTATTTTCCTTGTTTTTTCTCTCTTTTTCAAAAAAGGCTGAGATTGGCACAGATTGTATATACTATATTAAAAAAAAGGTTTTAATGGGCTTGTTCTCCATAATCCTGAACCGTATGACTCTTGTCAAAGCATTAGAATACATCGAGGTGATTTGAACTCCTAATTTTGCCTCTCTCTTTAGGACAGGCTGAACTTCTAGCTTCAGATAAAACTGTAACATTAGCTCTGATACGAATATAACACATATATCGCGAGCACATGAAAACTTTTGACGGTCTTTAGAACATATTTAGAAAGCAAAGTATTTCATAGGAATCAGTTCAATAAAAAGAAAACACATGATTCATTGAAAAGGTCTAGCAGAGGCGTGACATTGTTATACACCACAGCCATGGGGATCCAACGGACGATTATATCATTGTATTTGTATGCTCAGAAGATCACATGTTCTACAAACTGGCAGTTCCCGGCAAGGGATAACTAGTTAAGGGAAAGAAATAATATATGAAACTTTACACTATAATGAAGGAACCTATTGAATCAAATACAGTAGCAGTGGCACCAAAACCTGCTAGCAGTTTCCGGAAAGTTTTGACAAAACAGAAGAGGCTTTCGCAAAGGTTCAAGTCCTTTGGCTCCTTCTTGATAACTCAAAACAGATGTCAGCCTATACAGTCCCAGGACCATAACCTTATACGTCCACAAAGTAACAGTTTGTGGATATTGTCTATTCTATAGTCAGAAATGGTGTCCGTAGAAAAAGGAATACTCAGACATGGGCCTTTAAACTTCTAGAAACCCTAGATCTTGAAACGTTTCTCCTTTGCTCAGTGAAAAACATGGAGATTACCAATAAGAACACCACAATTGATAATGCCCATACAGCAATTATCCACATCCTAGAAGACCTGGCCAGTCTCCTTGATCTATGTAGAGGTTGGACAGTAGCTGCAGTCCTTTCAACATTCTTCTCCCTTCCCTCATCCATGGACCCGATGATTCCTCTACTTCTTGACATTTGCGCAACCCTCTCAATTTTGTTAGAAGCAAAAACTTGAATAGTTTTCTTAGATGTGCTGTGAATGGTGTCTAGCCGGGGGCAATTTCTGCGCTTATGGTGCAGGTATAGGGCTTTATTCAAAGCTCTTCCGCATTCAATGCTGAGAAGATCCCTCTCCCGTGCATCTAGATCTTCTTTCATGATCGTAGCAGGATCAGGTGGTTCAGGGAACTTGGCCCAGCATGTATTTACCACATCAGCATTTCTCCAGTCAGCCTTGTCAAAGCTCCAATTACCAACTCCAAATCTCAAACCATAATGGAAAACCCTGTATTTTACCCCAGGTAGTGGAACATAACCTGATATATCATTATGTCCCTCCTAATGATGTGTCGCAGGTTAATCTGCAAGTTAAAAAGGAAGTCATACAACAAGATACACAATGAGTAGGGATGGATGAAAAAATATTAATTGAAATGACACAAGTAACTGCTAACTACACCAGATGATCAGAGCACCACTTTTCTATAACATATCAGTGCAACTTTTATTACTACCTTATCTAGAAAATATGGAAGGAGCATATGTTGGATATCAAAAGCTAGAAGTGTTCTTTGACAATTTGAAAGATCAAAACAATAAAAAAATAAAAAAAGAGAGTGCATATACCTCAGCTGCTGCAAAAGAGTAGCCATACATCTCGCTAATCCAGCCAGAACTATATATGTCGCCAGTAATGTTTGTTGCATAGTGAGCTTTGTCTGCACGAAACCTCCTCTGATTTGTGAAGCCACAGTAGAGCAAAACGCCGAAGATCATCTATATGCATTATAATGACACCGCCAACCTTATCACATGCAGAGGGGTTGCGAAAGTGTGTATCTTTGCAAGAATGTTATCACAACCAATGAGGTACCTGTTACACATCAAGGGTAACATTACTACATAGAAACAAGAGAAAGGGTCTCTAGCCTAGTGGTTAGAGCACCTCAGTAGAACTAGAACTGGGTTCGACTCCTTGTGGGAGTGCATTTAAACAAGTCTGCATTATTTTTTTTTTTTTTAAAGGCTGGGGTTTCCCTTGTTGACTTCGGTCAAAATACATAGAGAAACGAACGCATGCATTAAATCAACCATAGGAAAATCTACAACATGGCCAAACATATGCTACTCTCATAGCACAGTAAAGTCTTACTCATAAGGAGTAGAAACAGGATGACCACGTTTTGCACCATATTCCCAAGGGGTGATGGGGCCTCTCATGATCATATCAGCATCTAGGATAACAAGGAACTCAGCATCAGTCTGCACATGATTGAGCCAATGGAGAACTGCTGCAGGTTTGTTAATTGCAGGGTACCTAGTAAAAGAATTATATGAGCGGGTTGTCTTAAACAATAGCTTTCAAAACTATGTTAAACCAAGAGGTTATACCAGTCCCCTGTCAGTGGATGTTGGCTCATAGATGGAACATAATGTGTCGGAGCAAGATCATGGCCCTTATAGTTCTTCAAGTCCTCATCCGTACAGCTCAATAAACGTGTAATGTTACCAGGCTGTCCGCTTAAACGAAAACTGTGCATAAGCCCAACAGTTTGCCAGTCAAAATATGATGAACATTCGTAGAGAAAAGGGTGTGTATTTTTGGATGTTCACTCTTTGCCTTGGACAATGCAACATGTTGCATGCTCATTATGCTGTCAACCTGTGGGCCCTTTCCAATACTTTGGTTTTGTAAGCTCTGAAAACCTCCTGCTTTTAAGGAAACTCAGGTACTTTGACCACTGTGGTTTCGGGCACCCAACAGATGCATGATGCAACAAGAGCCCTTCATTCAAAGTGTTAATGCACTCTATGCTCAGAAATAAGCCTCGTTTTATATTTGGGTCAGATTCCATCATCTCAACCTACAAAGTTTGCAGCATAAAAAAAATCTTCAATATAAATATAAATGAGCTCATCCAAACTATGATTAGAAAGAGTGTTTACCTCTCTAGGAAAAGGAGGTGGAGGGAACAAGCGGTTGCAATCATAAATTATTCCATCATCATGGTGTTCTAATTTACTGAATGACCAGTTTCCAACTTTAAATGGCAAGCCATAGTGCAAGATAAGTGGCTCAATGCCAGGTCTAGGAGTATAACCTGGGTAGATCATTATGTCATCATTTATCTTGTGCCGTAGACCTACCTGTTCATGAGGACCAGATAATGAAGCTACAGGAAGAAGTTTACAATCCATAATGAGAAATTTTTGGTTTAGCAAAGACACATAGCGAGGAAAGTGAAAGTCAGCTTACTTCTGCAGCACCAAATGAATACCCATACATCTCGCTGATCCAACCCATGCCATATATATCACCAGTGATATTGGTTGACCAATGGGACTTATCCTGACGCACTTCTTCAGTTTTTGAGAGCCACAGAGGCGCTAGAGCCCTTAAGTCATCAATATGCATGGCTAGAATTCCTCCAACTTTATCACAAAATTCTGATGTGCAGTGTGAAGCTGTGCTAGGATGTTATCACAACCCTTCAAATATCTAGTTAAGAGTAAATATAGATTGAAACCAGTTAGATGCTTGGTGTAAATCAGACATTATAATGACCTACACAGATAGAGCCTGGCATCCAACAGGCAGTATTTAATTTAAACATAGAATGCAGATGTATACGTATTTCTCAGCATAGAAATATGAAGACTTCCTCCTTAACATACTGGCCTAATTGGAACAAAGAATTCCCAAAATGTAGGAACAGGAAAGCACAAGATTCAAGCTGTTGACAATTGCAATCCTACAGGAATTTAGAATGCAACAAACTTTTCAGTGGAGCATTCGGAAAGTTCCAATTGGAGCACAGGTATTATGACTGGTGTCAAGTACAAGCGGCGAGAGCCCACAAGTGGCTAGAGGAGCAGCTCTAATCTCGGGCTGGAGGCCCAAGTCAGCGTCATCTATTGCTATTTAGATTTATTATAATCATTAGAGAGATCATTTCTATTTTTAGAGAGAGGAGGATATAAATATTGTAAGACCCCTTCGAGATAATTAAGCAGAAACATATCATCGTTTCCAGCTTTCTCAGAGAGCCGGGAGAACCCTAGCCGCCTCTCTCCTCTTCCAGCGCCAACTCGCCGCCCACACTCTCGCAGACCACAGCCTCCGATCTCTCACCCCTACAACCTTTGTTCCATCTCTGGTGGGGCTAGGAACCCTAACAACAGGAACTTGAAAACGGGGGGGGGAGTTTCCAAGAGGTTGGACCTCATGCTAGATTTACTCCCGAATTTTTATGCTAGAACCATTCCATAGGAAATTTGTAGGATTCTAAGATGTCCAGTACTTTCTTTCAAACGAAACATGGGATTCTAGTCCCAAATTCCACAGTGATTCTTTGTTAGGGGGCGGGCTACAACTTTATAAAACAAATTTTCTTGTTGTCATAACAGGCAAATGGAACCCTAGCCAGAAAATCACTATTCAGTGTCACTCCAGACTATTGGAACCAAAGGATAGGTAGGTATTCAGTGTCACTCCAGACTATTGGAACCAAAGGACAATTCAGTGATTTGTCGAAGTAACATCCTTCAAAATAATTAAGACTGCCTTGGTACAAAAATGATAAATATAAAGTTAATAGCTCAAGTCATACCCATAATAAGCAGCAAAAGGCTTGCCTTTCTCTGCTCCAAGTTCCCAAGGAATAATGGGCCCTCGAATAATCTGATCTGCGTCCAAGATTACAACCCAATCGACATTGTCGGCCTCTGGACTATGCTTTAGCCAATGCACTATCCCTGCTGGCTTGTTGATGGCTGGGTACCTTCACATGAAAAATGGCGGGATGACCAATGAGGCCACTTTCATTTGAAACAAGGTATCTTAACTTGAAAAATAGCAAGCCCAACTTCTCAACTAGGTGAATCTTTAGGATCTCTCGTCACAGTATAAGTGTAAAATAAGTCGACTGAACAGCTGTTAATTCTATCCAAAATTCCTGCCAAATAAAATACCTCAACCACAGCACCTAAACCTACGAAGTCCACTTGCTTACATTGCGCTGGAGCTTGATTGTTGTTGTTGTTTTTGTGATGAAATGGAGCTTGATTGTTCATTTGGCAATCGACAGACAATCCTATTCCTAACATATAATTTCTATTCACCAAACTGAATCAGGGTTTTGTTTGCAGAAATTCTTCCAAATTTCTCAACCAAACAACAATTCCACCCAAAATGCACATTCCAATCCGAAGCAAGACAACAATTTTCACGAGCACAACGCCTCAACTCGTGAAATATGCAATTGGAATAACCAACACTGCTAGGTTCTTAAAGTCTTGCCTTAGAAAAAATACACTAAAATATAGCACGTGTGCCGCGACGATAGGAGTGATAGTTTGTGTATGTGACGGCGAGGGTTACCAGTCGCCGGTGCGTGGGTGGCGGCTGAAGGAGGGGACCTGGAGGGTGTGGCCGATGCGGAGGCCGCGGTAGGAGCGGAGCTCGTCCTCCGCGCAGCTGACGAGGCGGGTGACGCCGCCGGGCTGCCGGGCCTTTGCGGAGGCTGTGGAGGAGCCCCACCGCCTGCCAGTCGAAGTAGTCGCCGCACTCCACCGAGAACAGAGTGTGCAGCCGCCGCCCCTCCCCACCGCCGCCGCTGCTGATGGGCCCGGATACAGAAGCAGGAGCGCGGCCACCACCGCGCCGGCGATCGCCGCCGCCATTGCTGGTGGGGTAGCGGATCTCTCGCCCCGACGGATCCCGCCTTGGGCTGACCTTCTGTTTCTCCTGTGGGTAACTTTTCGAGCTTGGTTTATCGTCCGTTTGTGCGCCCTCGTGTCAGAGACCCAACAAGTCGCGGGTTTCAGTAGTACGCCAACTGGTATGGTTCACGTAAACATCTTAGGCGTCCTGCTGTACTCCAGTCTCCAAGTCGCCAACGAGCCAAAAAGCTCGGAAACAATAAGAAATTAGGTTACGTACAACTAATATCTCAAATTACACCTGCTGGTTGCAAAATGTGCTGTCAAATATGCAGGTTTCTGTGTATCGGTTGAGTATCGTTGGTCTGTGAGGCAAGAATGTAAGCGCTGAAGAGAAATTTAACAGCAGAAATTGCAGGTTGTCATAGCTATACATTGTTTAAGCGATCTTCAGAGGCAGTATCCTACCTTGGCATCACGGGCCATCAAAGGAAAAGAACATTCAGATCACTATAGACGCAGAACATCAACATGTCAAGCTACGTGACCGATCTTTAGATTGAGCTAAACCTTCAACATTGTAATCCATGTAACACACGATTTAGTTCTCGTAGAAGATAAGCTTTTAGTTTTTATTACAGGAGACACTGGAAAGAATGAGGTCTGGTTTTGATCGTCAGAGTTATTGGGCCACTGATAGAAAGAGTGCAAAAAACAACAAGGCCTTATGCAAACCTGTCAGCTGCAGGTAAGTCAAAGCGAAAGTGGCTAGATTTTCAGATTTTCAGAATCATAACACTCCAGTCAAGGTACTGTCTGTAATTCTGGCAATCATAACCTGCGTTACAATTTTTTTTTCTAGAACGCGACTTCACACCTGCGTTACAATTGGTGTCAGTAAATCTGCCACTCATGTCATTCGCATCCATGAGGAGCACTGATGCAGCAACCGAGTACCTGTGTGGCCCGATTTAAGTTGAATAACTAGTCTGTATGCAAACTTGTTCACGTATATACAGAGAAAGAGCATACATCGGAATTGCACTATAACTCTGAATACAGCCGTATAATTACCACCTTCACCTATATATTTTTTTCAGGTTAGATCAACAAATAGCTTCACATCCTGCAGCCCCTGCCTCTTCGCGTATACCAAAAGTTTCCAGTGAAATTTGTATGTCTCGCGTATGTGCAGTGCTGCATCAGAGTAAGCATTTACTGCAAAAGTTTTTTTTTTCTCGACTATGCAAAAGATTCACGCAACATTGTCAGTTGTGCAAGGTAAAGATTTGACAGTCTTCATATGTAATTTTGATCATCGTGAAGAGTATATATTGCAGTCATTGTACCATGGCACAGTCTATAATACAGACAATTATCAAAAGTGGAGAGACTATAAATTAAATCCTTCCACCACAGGATCAAGTTAGATTAATATATAGCCCTACAGGAGGCACTATACGGGAACATACCAAAGAACATCATTCTTGCTCACATAAGGGCATGGTCGAAAGATAGGGCCGGCTGAGGCATTTATGCAAACAGGCCTCCGTCTAGCAATGGGAACTCCATTGTTTCACTGCTAAACTCTACATCATCATCATCATACCAGTTATTCTGCAGTCCAGGTAGTGCCATTGCATCATTGTACTGAAATAATTCGATGCTATTCAGTCCTATATTCCCGAAGGAGACACCTTGAAGTTGATAGCCGGACAGGTCATCATGTAGAAAAGTCAAATCAGTGCCACATATTATACTTGCCTCTTCTGAAGTAAGCAAAGTGGCTTGGTTCCTTTCCTGATCAAAGTCACAATCTTTAATGCTGGACATCCCCTCCACACTGGAAAACTTCTGGTCACTGTTAGTTGAGGTCACAACACTGTCACTAAGTTGAGCAGAAACTGACTCAACTGTACAAGTCAGTGGCGGTGATAAGGACTTCATACTGCCAAGAAGGTCTGGTTTTACATCTGAGAAGTCTCTGACATCTCCCTCTACACTGCAACTCATCGATATTACTGGTGGTGAGGCATACAGATGACCAGGGGCAATTGGGTGCTCTAAGTCGGGTTTGGGCAGGCAAGAATAGTCTCCTAGCAGATCGCAACGCTCATGGTTATGCTTTGGATACTGCATGAACTGCTTTGGTGGCACACTACCACTCCAGGACTGACATTCCAAGATCATGGTCTCTGATAACTTCCTGTCCTGATTGACTGGCATTCTTTCAAAAGAGAACACACCACTTAAAGGTGAAGCACTGGTGATATTCTGAGGATCAACAGCATCACTTACTGAAGTTCCATTTTTATCTGGCACCTTCAAGGGCACGGAAGTCTTTGTGTCATCCAGATGAGGATCGGGAATGTTGATCTGAGCTTGGACCTTCTGAGAACTATGCTGAAATCCATTGGAAAGATTGCCTGGTTGCTCCTGGAAGGAACTTCGGAGGTTAAGATTATCTGATGGGCCCTTGTGACTGAAATCTTGCCTAGAAGCACCCATTATCCTTTCCTCATTCTGCTTTTGCAACCTACTCAAGTAGAGGCGATATTTCTGCAAAGAAAACAATCTACTATTAGGACAATCTACAAGCAGCAGAGGAAAAAAAGTAATACTAAAGAAAAAAAAATTATATTCTAAGGCATACAAGGATGTTTAGTATTGAATTACATGATCTCTTTAAAACTTTGTTGGTCCTTTCCATGAAATCTCGAATGTCTTGATGTTTCAGTTTTTTATGTTAAGGATGAAGCACATGCAAATCGCTTGGAACAAAAAAGCTTTGTTGGTGTCAAAAAAAAATGTCGTTGTTAGTTAAGGATGCAAGTGACTGTTGCTTGGAATGAGTTTACGTAAGGGATGTTTTATTTTTTGTAAACAGGGGTGTCATACACAAAACACTAAATGCATGTGCTTGGACAGGCTTTTTCTATCTATTAATAGCATGACACGCAGCTCTGATGTGCGTTCTGAGGAAAAAAATTTGGAAGTTGCAAATTAGTTTTCAAGTCATGTCAACGCTCATCAGCAATCAGCATAGGATCCAGTTTGTAAGTAAAGAGAACATAAAAAATATTATTGTTTGAGCATGATATCTGCCATACCTGAAGATGGCTAGCCACATTCTCTTTGTCAGTCCAGGAACATTCATAAGGTCCAGTATTTTCTTCGGCCCAACTTCTGCAAGAGAGCAATAGTTGCATTTTAAAATTGAGATCATGCCAATTTTTAAATTTTACGAAGGGAATTGCAAATTTTTGAAACTTTAGAGAGCACTCACTGTCAAATCCAATTTGGTTGACAGCATTTACAAACTTCTGGTGCAGGTCAACAGACCAGACAACTCTGGCCTTCTTAACAGTAGCTCCATCACTTGAGTCCTGATCTGCATGGTCCTTATCCATGTCTTTTCTCTTCCTCATGGGATCAGAGTCAGCTCTCATAAATAGGCCCCTCTCATCGAACCCCTCCACACCATTTCTAAATATTTGGAGATCATCACAGCTGTCATTACCTTCAATCTCTTTCACCTCATGCATTTTCTTCCGATAAACATGTTGCCAAATGTTTCGGAGTTCCTTCATCCGAACAGGCTTGAGGAGATAGTCACAAGCACCATGCTGGACACCTTTCATCACCCTACTAGTCTCTCCGTCTATGGACATCACTGTGAACACAGGTTGGAGCAATTTGGTATTTTGTTAATAGATATTGAAAAAGTAACTTGCAGAAAGACATGTGTTGGTATTGAATACTTACTTATAACGGGTAGATCCATCTCAAGTCCAATGTGTTCAAGAAGCTTGAAACCATCCATGTCAGGCATGTTGACATCACTGATTACAATGTCAAACTTGTTTCTCCTCTCTCGAGAATTTGAAGAGCTTCACTTGCTAAACCGCATGTGGTGACTGTAGGCAAATAACTATTTTAGTAGAAGGCGGGATAATTATCGATCATAAATATAGATGCATGCTTATAATATAATTTCAGTTGATGTTACCGATTATTTGCAATAGAGTTTTAACGGATAAAAGACCATTCAGTAGTCATACAATCACTAACATGTCAGCCAAATGGACAAAAATTCTGTCCAGATGAAAATAAAAGATACTCTCAAAAGAGAAACAAAATATGCTAGTTGGCTAATTCACTGAATTTTTTTTTGTTCCCAGAGCCAGCTATTTTGCGAAAAAAATATAGCAAGTCTCTGCAGCACTATAAAATCAGAAGACAAGGTACGGAATATATGTCTAAACTACAGTTCTTACAAATTTACGCACAAGTGGAGCTGAGTTCTTAGCTGCCGATCTAAAACGGAGAGGAAATAATGGTAACTTCACTGTAAAAGAAGACTTAGAATGCCTAACTGTGTTTCACCATCTGAATTTTCATCTGGAAAAGGTAACAGACTAGGCCTATAGCTTTCACCCGTAAAGTGATACCATAGTCTGCGAAACTATATCAAAGGCATAAATGCCTCCTGTCTGAGCGATCACGATCCGATCACTCATAGCATCTACAAGCAAAAACAAGAGGATAAAAGAATCCCAAAACTGGGAAATTCGATGACATGTATCTGTACATGAGAATTTCCCGAACGAGATGGGAAATTAATCAAAAAAGAACGACATGGGAAATCAATCACCTTTAGGACAGCAATGCAATACACACGCTTAAAATCAACAAGGGATTGGCAAAAGGAGACTGCTTATCAGAACATACTAAGTCATAAGCACGAGATGTCACAAATCATTGGCTGTGTAATTTGAACGAACACTAGGCGTGGCCGCGTGGGCGAGTGATCCCCTTCCGACTACCGAGCACATGAACTTGGTAGGAAAGCATGAAGCTGATGAGGAAGCAAAGAGGAAAGCAGCAGAGATTCCAACCTTCGTAGGAACACTTGCGGAGCATCTTCTCTAAGATCTTGAGCCACGTCGGGTCGTCGTCGACGACGAGGACGCGCAGGCCGTAGGGAACGCGGTGGCGTCGGCCAGGGCCATGGCGCCGCTAGCGCGCTAGCCCCTCCGCGCCTCGCGCTCGCAGCGGGGGAGGGAGGGCGAAGGCGAAGTGGGGAGTGTGGGGGAAGCAACAAGGCAGGGGACGCCGGGGGAGCTTTAAAAAGCGGTTAAAAAGGGGGAAGTGGAGGCAGAGGAGGCCGCCGATAAATATTGGCGCCCGTTGGTTAACTAACTAACTTTATTCGCTTCTTCTAGTGTGACCGCCGGGACGGTACGCGTCCCTGTCTCTGCCCTCGCGTCGCCAAGGCTTTCGCGACCCAACCAAATGGTGGCTTTGCTTTGCTTTGTTTGTGCTTTGGAATAACAAACTCGGTTCCGCTCCGCTAGCGGAAGGGAAGTGTGTCGCGACCAGTCTTGATCGAGTGGAATATGAACTAGTAGCAGCGAGTGCCCGGCCCCGGCTTCCTTTTTTCCTTTATGGTTGAGAAATGGTATATGTACTAGCCTTTCCTTGTTTATCGGGGTGAAATAAATTTTGTTTCCATCCAATAAGCGGAGAGAACAATGCACATATACTCCCCTAGTCTCAGTGTGGGACGTTCGAATGGTCAATTTATGGCTAATTTACACTAATTTACATGTACCCCCTCCCCTTTCCAAATTTAAAATAAATTTTATTTTTTTTTCTAAATACATAGGTTTTACTATGCATCTACTAAAAGTAATGCATTGCAAACTTTATATATTTAGAAAAAAAAACCAAAAACGACTTATAATTTACGATGAAATGAGTACTAATTATCGTTGAAGGGATATAAAACATTGTAAGTTGTAACAGTTGTCAATCAAAGCTGACATAGAGAGATGTATTGTTAGGTAAGAAATATTAGAATCAATGTGATTGTGATTCACATCATGGTATAATAAATTTCACAGAGCGATATGTGGTGGCATATAGGTTTTTTTGTAGCCTTATTATTACACTTTTCTGTAGTTATATGGTCTTTAGTGTACGATCAAGTAGAATCGCATAGAGGATTGATAGCAACGTGCCTTGTGATGGTTATAGATCACTAATTCAGGTTCCGTCAGTACAAATACTTTATACGAGGTTGGTTCATGTATGGAATTTGATTGTTGTATATATAATGGTAAACCATGAATTAAGGGGGTGTTTAAGATTATGTCCATCAAAGTCAACATAAATAAGTGCACTCGTATCTACAAATATAAATGGACATATCATGATCAACAACATAGACCTCAACTTTTACGAATATATGTATGATTACTTGTATTTTTAGAAATCAGATAGAATCGTGATTTTACGATCTATTTCTATCAAGAAAATAGCTAGAGAATCTTTTATTTGATTATTTATTTTGATACTAAATCGGATTAGACCTCAATAGGTTTCCTAAAGGATACACATAGACTCAATTCCAAAAAAAATATCGAGTAGAATCACGCATAGGATTGGTAGCAATGTGCCTAACGATAATTATAGATCACTAGTTTAGATTCCATTAATTCAAATACTTTATACAAGGTTGTTATATGATTCATGTACAGAATTCGAATGTTGTATATATAATGGTAAAACATGGATAAGGGATGTTAAGTTTGTGTTCATGAAAGTCACCATAAATAAAAAAAAGAAAGTGCACTCATATCTACAAATTTAATTGTGCGTACCATGATCAACGACATAGACTCAATTTTTATGAACATAGGTATAAATACTTTGCATTTTTAGAGATCAGAAGAATCATGATGCTAAATAAGAGTATACCTCAGTAGGTTTCCTAAAAGATACACTCGTTTCCCAGAAAAATATGCACTTCCTTACTAGGACCATATATATAAGGAGGGATATTGGTTAGGCTTAAGGAAATCATTTTAAATCAGATTCATTGACCCAATAAGCTGTAACATCTATCTTCAACAATTGTAAATTCTAAAGATATATATGTCATTTAGTAATATATGAGGACTGAGCGATATCCTAGATGGTTAGCTTCCCGTGTGGAAGCAATCGCTCACGGGTTCGATCCCCATCGGGGATGGACTTACGCGCCTCATTTTCTTCTTAATTCAAAGCCACCTAGTTCCTCCTAGGTTGGGTCTCATCATTTTGTAATATATACTCCATCCATCGTGAAATTAATAGTATAATGGTTTTTTTTAACCTTATTATAATTATAATGGATTTTAAGTCATCATAAGTTAAATTATCATAAGTTTAGTTAGCTATATAAAAACATAATATATACAAAGCAAAATTGATTATATTATTACAACATTATTACGAGAGTGTTATAGGAGTCACCATGTTTATCGAGATGGTTTCTAACAATTATCACATTAATAAAATAAGAATAAAAACATTAATAGACACATTTTATGATCAAATAATGGCTTCGATTTAACTAAGTTGTCCATGCCTAGTAAATAATAATGCATAACCAAAACGTTCATGCCTAATCAATATCAGATTTAGAATAACAAATTGAGAAAATAACAATTTGATTCAACTACAAGTAAGCAGTCAATAATGGCAAGGTTGTGGTGATGAATGAAGGTATAAAGGCGCTCAAAATGTAGACTCTACTGTAGAGCCTAAGCTATTTATTAACTTCTTATTTATTGTACTTTGCTGATGTGACAAAGATACTCATGGAAGAGAGAGAAAAAAATTAAGACTTCAAGTTAATGATACTTTCGAGATATTAAATAGTCTTAAACTCTATAATTGAGTCTACATTGTGATCGAGTGCCCTGGCTCACCTACGTTGTGGGACCAAGTGATAATACACATACAATAGCTAGCACATAACAATTATTGTAAATAAAGAGAAGTGCTTATTAAGCCTGCTTTGATGGTCAAGGGGGATGGCCAGCTAGCTCGGGCTCAGGAACAAAATCAGCATCAGTGTCACGAGTCACTTCCGCAGGTGTCTAAGTAACTCCTATACAATCGAGTACAAGTAAACACAATGCTTATGTGTCATATGACATACAAAACAAAATTATATCATATACCAAACAAAATTACAAGTTCTAGTCAATTGTTAATTTGTTGGATGATACGGTTTTTTTTTTTTTTTGCTAAACCAAGGATGTCAACCAAGTTTAGCAAACTCTTGGAGATGTTCTTAGGCAATAGCAAATATGACAAAGCACGTAAGTGTAATACGTATAGTGTTGTTCTTAGTTAAAGTTGTCTAACTTTTGACTATGTTGTTAGGAAAATACATCAGTATTTACGGGTTTAAATAAACACAACACCAAGCTTCTTGTGGTCGCAATGAGCTCCGAGACTCCTGTGTCCGACCCGGGTCCGAAGCCGGGCACATTCTTATTTCAAAGTCATAGAGGAGTCTTCTCTACGATCTTTTTTTTTTACATAACACAAAAACGTAATGGCATTTGATCAGAGTTAAAGAAGTTTGGGTTGTGATAATGCTAAAGTTATCTAGAAATTCTAACAGAGGGAATGACACCCGTTACCTAGTTTGCATCAAACACTTTTTATGCCATAGCTAAGCACTAGCAGGCGCGCTAGAATCTACGTACGTACGCTGAGCACTCGTTATTAGTATTCACTTACACAGTAAACAGTGATCGAAAGACAGGCCCTTTTAAGCGCCCAGACAGCAAATTTATTTGCGGTCAAAAAAAGCGTGCACCTTTGAGCGCCGGACAGGTGCTATATATTCCGTCTGTATTTCATTTCATCTCTTCTTTTTCCTTGGATGCGTCCATGTCCATCACGCATCCTCCCTCCCCCTGGCCCTGGTGGTATCTGGCAGTCGTGTCAGGCGAGGTGAGATGAGAATTTTGCCCGACAAGAGAAACCTGTCCGGTCGGATCGTGGCGACCAACGGCGAGCCCAGGCCGGCCGGCCGGCACCACCACGCGCGCCTCGAATCGTGCACACCTCCATTTGGTAACCTGGAAAGGCGGCGCCGCTCACATCGGACGAACTGAACTAGCTACCTACTGGTGAGTAGTGACTACTCCGTGCACACATGACATCGTGTGGCCAGCGGCCTCCGGCGCGGTGGAAGGGCCACCGCATCGCCCGCGGTCGACGACGCCCCGGCTGTCACTCTGCCACTGCACCACCGGCCGGCACCGCCGAGGAACCTTTAGATTCGTGCGCCCTACGTGGAGCCGTACCCGTCGGAGAGAGAGCTGGTGGCTGTCGCGCCGAGGCACAGGAATCCGGAACCTGCGTGGCCTCATCCATAGCGCGCGCCGCGCGGGCGGACCATTCCCGTGTGGACACGGCGCGACCGTCGACGTCGCCGTTCAGTTCCGCCGAGAGCACCGGTACGGCCATAGCTTACCCAAGCCTGTAGTTGCGGCCGGCGTGCGCCGAGTGGTGGACCGAGGCGGCTTTACGACGCCAGAGGCCCAGAAGGCAGATGCCCACGCGCCGCACCAAAGGCGGCCGGGCCAATGCACAAGAGACAGGGCGGTGATCCCCCTCCGCACACGTGACCGAGCGAGAGGAGGCGCTCGCTTCACCTTCACCTTTGCTTGCCAGCCTCAGCAGGCCGGGTGGGGAGGAGAGAGGGATTGGAATGTGCTCCGGTGGGGGCCGGGGCAGCACGAACAAGCGAAGGACTGGAAAGCTAGGCGGTGCCGGTGCGCGCCCAACGTGGAAAGCCCCCACCGGACTCGTAAAATATGTGCGCGAGTGGCCAGTGGGGGCAACGCCATGGGAATGTTCCTCCGTTCGCTCGCGTCGCCGGCCGAGGCATTCCGTGGTAGCGGCAGCGCGGCAGCGACGAGTAATTGGGAGAGCAGCAAATCAGAAACCCGCAGTGGGGGCTCTCGGCGCTGCTGGTGGATTCGCTCATAATTCCGCGGCAATAATGCGATCAGATGGTAGGAGTACGTACTTGGCAATGGTTGGCATCGGCATTCGGCAATTCGGCAGGCGTCTGATGAGTGATGTGTTGTCGAAAAGCCTGAGGGCTTTAAGGCCCCCATCTTTTCTCGTCGTCCTCTCCTCTGTGGGTTTATTAACGCAGCGGCGCACGGGCTCTCAGGCGAAGTGGGGGAAGCCCGCCTATGGGCGCTGGGATTAGTGGAGCGGACGGAGAGGCCACGCAGCGCCGCGGCCCTACACCCATTTGCCTTATTGCTCCCTCCCTTTGCTTCCTGGCCAATGGGCTTGGCTCCCAGATTCCTCTCTATCTATCTCGTATTCTCATGGCAGTGGGCACCCGGTCCTTCCATTCCATGGATGCATCTCATTTGTAGCATGCCGTATGATCCATCATCCGTCCGTCTCTCGTGCTATCTGCTATCCATCCACCTCATGTGAATTTTGCTGTTATATATATTTCTTCTCTGTTAGAAAAGTATATATTAACAAAAAAATTAGTGGATTCAGATGATGGGTTGATTAGTCCTGCCGCCAGGCGCCAGTCCTTTTCCGTGATTAGAATAAAACTAAATGATCCAATCCAACGGATCAGATGGATGTCCTTGAGAGGTACACTTGATGACACTGCTTTTGCAGCAGATAGATAGATGAGGCCTCCTGCTGAAATCTATCTGCCATCTTTTTTTCCCAAAGCGGAGGTCTATCTGCTATCTAGTGGTTGGTTGGCGAATGGCGATGCCGGTCTTTGTAATAAGCTTGAGATGAGAGATTCATGATCCACCTTGTCCTTTCCGTTTTTTTACCTGCTCTGTGCTGTTACAGTGAAGTCCAGTGTGCCTTGCACCTGCCTCCAATCATATGGTTCCTTCAGTGACAATTATCTTCGTGTTGTTATTCCTTTGCCAGTTGCCACACAAAAAGCAGCAGATTCTGCAGTTACCGACAGAGTTGACCTTGCCAGTAAAGTGTGCCTGTAACTGAAAGACAGTAACTACAATAGATAAACAAGCACCAAGTCTTTTCTTGGCCTCCGGAGCAGCTCAACAAACCGAATTTCACGGGGTCTTTTACTCTGGTAGTAGTGACTTATACTAGGGTAGTGACTCAAAAGGCCTAGCACCTCCACTGGATGCTATGCTGAATTGTCTGTCTGTCAGCAGTAGATGCACAAAACGAGGCCACAAGGTGTGAGGCCAATGAGGAGCTTAGGGGGTGTTTAGTTGGGGGCTACAGGAACCCAAAAAGTGCTACAGTTTCACATCACATCAAATCTTTTAACGTATTTTTGAAGCATTAAATGTAGGTAAATAAAAAAACCGATTGCACAGTTTGGCTGAAAAGTGCGAGACGAATCTTTTAAGCTTAGTTAATCTATGGTTGGACAATAATTACCAAATACAAACGAAAAGTGCTACAGTAGCCCAACCCAATATATTTCATCAACTAAACACCCCCTTAATCATTGAAGGTTTTCTGTTCAGATATACCGAATGAGAGGAGTTCTCATGACATGGGAACAGTATCTTTTGGCATCCTCTTTTCTTAATATGGTCGTGGGGGACTAGAAAAAGGCAGCAGAATACCACCCCCAATTACAATGCCCTTAAAAGCCTTACTAGCATTCTCTAAAGCAATTCTAGGGCTTAGGGGGGAAATTTTTTGTCTGTCTTATCTGAAAGGCATTTTCTCACAACCAATAGCTGCATTTTTGTAGGAGAAAAAAATAAGGAACAAGAATACTTGCTGGTGCCTTCACTTTCACATGGCCTGCATTCTCTCTCTGCCTTTTGAAGTGGCGCTGAAATGATTGTTTAAATTATGCAAACACTTTGAGCCCTTTTCTGGCTAGTCCTGGTAGGGTAGGCAACTGTGCCTTCGCAAATATGGTGTAACCCTGAAGGAAGAAGAGATGTAAAGAAATATATCCTGCTCCAGAATTTGCCAGATTGGTCTAAACCATTTGACTCCTTAGTGCTTGTAGGGCTTACTTCCTGCGATCTAGAGGTCAAGTAATGGGGGAGAGCAGCCAGGACCGCCGACTGCATTGCTTGCCCAAAAATGAGCAGTCAATGGTGCTTGTCTTGCCACACTTATGTTGTTTTGGAAAATAAAAAATAATTGGGTGCTCCTCTCCTATCCTGCCTTTGTAAACTGCAAGCACTGACTGGCAGGATAATGTTTCTGATAATTCCTTTCTCCAGCTTGCTTGCCTTTTGCAGCAGATTGGTCTATGATTTTTAATGTGCAATTCCACTATATACTCGCAGCGGCTAGTGATGACTGTCATCACTGCTCAAATTGCAGCAACAAAGTATTTAAATAGTGTCCAACTGAGTAGTAAATAGTAGTAAAATACAGAGAAATGCTTCATTGCTTCTTTGCAGTGCAGCACTAGAAAAAGACACATATACTGGAGAGATCCTAAAACTTGCTTCAGGAGTTATTACTACTAATTAGCAGCTGGTTAGGCGCAAAGCGAGCCTTTGTCACTTTGGCGATTGGTGCAGGCATTTTCTCATGGAAAAAGCCCGGAAGCACTTGCTGATATTTGCTGCCAAATGTTGCGATGATGATTAAGTAAACGAGCACCATGGCGGTGGTGTTGGTGCAAAGCCCCTACCTAACATGCATTTCTCAGATGGAAGCTAGTAGTGAAAATAAAAAATATATCTAGGTAAATTAAAAAAAGGATTAGGCTCCACTGCCATGCCATTGCTGTCGCCACAACAAGAACGTCCGACAGGTCGTGCGAGACTCTACGTGGAAAAGACCCGCCGCGTTGTAGCGTTCGTGTCAAGATCAAAGCGTCCCTGATAATGCTCGAAGAAAGCAGCAGGCAAAGGCAGTGACAGACAGCGAGTGCCGCTCTCGATCGCCTTTGTTGCCACCTGCCCTGCCTGCCGTGACATGGCTTGGTTCGTCTTCTCCTGCTTGATATGGACAATGCCTGCATGCCTTGTTCTACAACTCGATCTCCACTCCACAACAGCAGGCCGGGCCGAGGCGGGGCAGCAGCAAAAAGCTTTGAAAATGCAGAGGCCTACAGATTCTATTTCTGCGTCCCATCGCACACGTCGTGCGTGTGCGTGGTGTGTCGTGCGTCGTGAGGTTCTCGAGTGTACTCTTTGACTGGCATTATTGCATTATTATCACTGCCGGGTGCTGGTTTAGCGGCATGTCAACAGATAAAGAATGGCTCGGCTTGGTGCTTTGTTGTTTGAAGACAGTTTTTTTTCCGTGCTACCTAACAGAGGCCATCATCACGTCGTGGCCACTCTCGCAGCCGCGCAGCCGAGCCTACGGGTGCCGACTGCCGAGGATATCCATCCATCCATCCAAGCAGGCACAAAGTGAAAGTGGCGTAGGGGACAGCACAGTTGCGCGGGGGCGATCGACTCGTCAGATCACCATGTGGTCGCCACGAGCATCATCGATGGATCGCGATCGATCAGTGGCCAGTGCCAGTGCCGCCTAGTAGGGCAGCTAGCTACATCACCCAGGCATTATTACTAGCTAGATAAGCACTGCCCCGGCATCAGCTCGAGGCGGCTGTGGGGATGCCCTATATCTATCGTTGTACTAGATGAACATGCTCATGAGCTCATCGCATCGAGTCCTCCTCTGTTCTCAACCATACAACAAAGATACTGACCACTTTGTACTAAAAGTTGAGAATATACTTCGTGCTTAAGTTTCCAAACGGATGATAGTTGTACTGTATTTCACACTGCTCTAAAATCTGCAATCATGTTGGCAACTGGGGCAGAAGTACCAGTATGATTGATATTTTATTCGCTTTTTTTTAACAGTGGTATGTACTATAGGGCTGTAATAATGCTACTAATTTGGGTTCAGAGTGCGAGTCCCTGCTGCTGCTGCAACCCAGGTGAATGGTGCTTTCGATCTGTTCCTTTTTTTTTAACCAAGTAGGATAGGAGGGGTTGCTTTCTACTATTCCTTGTTTGGTCCATTGCACATGCATCAGATGTTGCTCTATGGGGCCAAACATTGACAGACCCATGTTCCTACATGGGCATTGCACCTTTATTCCTTTCTGGGGCAGGCAAACATTAGTATATTTAGTATATTATATATATACCTGAGCTGAGACATGCTACACCTTTTATTTATTCTCCAGGGGAAGGAACATTAAGCTGAGTGAGGCATGTGTGGTGGTCAACATGGAGGTTGGAGGCTTGGAGCTGTTCTTATTGCTCAATGTTCATCCGGCGGACAGGAAAACTTTATCAAGCTAAATTGACCAGGGTGTCCAGGAATATATCGTCCGATTGTACGTGCACTACAAGCTCGTGCGAGAAGGAACATGGATGAAGCTACCCGCCTGTTTCCTGCCATCAGTGGCAGCAGCCTCTTCATTCCTACGTAACTCTCTCCAAATTAATGCAGGCACGCAGATTCCGATGGCCAGAATTTCCTGCCGTCTCCGCACGACGACGCGTCAGTCGGAAGACGGGAAGATTGAGGGAATCTGAATGTTTTATGCACAGTTGCGTAGAAATTCCCCTTGACAGATGCCAACCAGTCGCTGCTCATTAGAGGCATCAAAACAGGCAGAAATCGAGCGCCGCAACGGCGCCAATCCCGGCACCTAAGTATATATCTTTAGGTCATGATCACTACTACATATGGGTTCTATAGGGGCGGCTGGTAAGCCTCTGTAGGGGCGGTTTTGCCGCCCGCCCCTAATCTCCCGTTGTTGTTTCTGATGATTCTGATGGGGCGGTTGGTGATGCAACCGCCTCATCAGATGAGCCCGCCCTACAAGAAACCCGTAGGAAATCGCGATTTCAAAATTCAAAAAAATACCAAAACATTTGCGCTGTGCCCGCCCGCTCCGTCTCCGTCGGAAGTCGCAAGTCGCGCATTTTTCGCGTGAAATCGCGGCTACGCGGCCGGGCGGGATTCGAACCCGTGACCTCTCGTGCTTGCGCTAGCGACCCTCCCTACCACTACGCTTACACACTCATATGTGTCCATATTCCATTCAGCGTCCCCATATTATATACAAACCGAGTGTAAATTGACTATTTGAGGCCCTAAATTGATTCAAAGTAAAAAGTGGTCAACTACAAAGTTTCATAACTTTTCGAGAACTACATTTCATATGTAGGAAGTTTTTTCATCCGAGGTCGTTCTTAAATTTGAATTTCAAATTTGAGACATTTTAACACAACTTTTGCATGCCTAGATGATTTCAAAGTAAAAAGTGGTCAATTACAAAATTTCATAACTTTTCGAGATCTACATTTCATATGTAGGAAGTTTTTCCATCCGAGGTCGTTTCACGAAATTGAATTTCAAATTTGAGACATTACAACCACGACTTTTGCATGCCTAGATGATTTCAAAGTAAAAAGTTGTCAACTACAAAGTTTCATAACTTTTCGAGATCTACATTTCATATGTAGGAAGTTTTTCCATCCGAGGTCGTTTACAATTTTTAATTTTTAGTGCCTTTTCAAAATTCGGAGTCCCACTATAGGGCGCTCAATATAGAAACGCCCCCTACCGTGGGACCGCATTAGGGCGCGCTCGTGATTGAACCGCCCTAGTAATAGTAGGGGCGGCTCGTAACACCGCCGCCCCTAATGTGGTCAGCGGCTCGTATGGTGTCTCACTATAGGGGCGGCTCGAAAAATGAACCGCCCCTAATGTAAACGGGTGGCGTTCTTCTTAGTAACCTTTTGTAGTAGTGGATGATGAACTGGAAAATGACAAAAAGCTAACCATACACACGCGCGCACACGTGGTGTTTATGTAACCGTTTAAACAAGAAGCTGCCTGCAAAGATCGTTCGTTCGAATAATCGGTGACCACCGCTGGGCGTGATCGAGAGAATTCTATATAAAATAGGCGCGGCGGCAATGGTGGACAGCTGAAAACAAGCTAGCGATTGTGCACGTGGAGTACTTGTTGTACTAGTATTGGTTCCAAAGGCAGTGGCTCAATGATACGCAGGATCGATATCACAGGCAGAGATAAGTGTCTCTCGTCAGGCTCGTATCGGCGATTAAGCCTGGGCGTTCGGGTTACCCGATTAGTTCGTCGGGTAATTGGGTTTTGAAAAATTGGGTAATGAGATTTTTTTACCCGATTTCAGCCTCGAAAAACACTACCCGCAAATTCGGGTACCCGCAAAAAAATCGGGTTGGGTTCGGGTAACCCAATTTACCCAAAATATATGAAATCACAGTAAGAACTCAAGCTGCAGAAATAAATTTTGAGCAGTAATGAGTCACATATCCAATATTTTTATGATTTACAGTTCTATGATTTACGTACATATCCAATATCCCCTGCTCCCTGGAATATGACAGATTGAGAGCCTAAGAAATACGTACAGTTCTATGATTTACAATTCTAATTTCTAAAAAATACGCAGATTAGGAAAGTATTGGGAAAGTTTCCATACATTTACATGTGAACGGGTAATTGGGTACCGGAGGCATCTACCCGAATTACCCAAAAAAATAATTCGGGTAACTCAATTCACTATCTGATCTACATTTCGGGTACTGCGGGTTCGGGTAGTTCGGGTTCGGATCCGGGTATTTCGGGTTCGGGTAATGGGTAGCGGGTAATTTGCCCGGGCTTATCGGCGATCGTTCGTCCTTTTTCTGAAAGGAGACGGGTTCCTGTTCACATCTGGGCATCATTCTTCAGATCGCGGTGTTCTTCGTCCAGGATCCTCCTGCCAATATTTTAACCGACGGCGAAGGCCGACACAGCACTATAGTCTCTGTAGTAGAATCAATGCAAGCATGGATAAACTTTTACATGAAATTTGAAGCGTGCAGCGCATCCAGATGGGCATCGAATCCACCCTCTTTTCTACAGCACTCGAGGGAATGAAATCTGGCAGAAGATTGCCGCCGTTGGGTTTTCTCTCGTGTCTCGTGGTGCCAATGAAAGAAAAACTGACTCTCCTCCTCCCTTTGCTGGCGAGCTTTAGTGCTGCCGCCTGCAATGGCCGATGAGGGAAGCTACTTGACACCTCCGCTTTGGTGGGAGATAATCTTGATTATTTCAGAGATACCCAGGTAATAATCGTGATGTGATCTAGTGAACAGATTCTGTGCAGAAAACCGCGGTTGAAACTGAGAAGCTGCCGAGGGAAATGTAGCTGTGGGAGTCGTCTGAATTCATTCTCAGCCTGGTGGACAAAGTACGCGACTGGATCGGTGAGGATGTTAGCGGAACGGGCTCGCTCGCTCAATATTTGCAGTCGCCAGCCGCCACGGACTAGGACGAGCCCATGAGTTAAAAGTATATTAGTTGGGCCGTTTTTGTTATCGTACCATTGGTCTGTTGTGGCAAGAAGCCCAAGACTGTCCCAGGTGTCAACTGTTTTTATATTAGGAAAAAGTCTACATTTGCTCCCTCATCTTTCACCGAAGTTTGATTTCCCTCCTTGAACGCGAAAACCGACACAACGCCTCCCTCGTCTATCAAAAACGGTGCACTTTTCCTATCTCGGGCGGTTTTGCAGCTTTGCGATGGTTTGGTGGCGGCAACGGGCCCCATTATGAGAGCTCACGCACACGCCGCGCGCGGCGTCGCCGCGCCTGCGCCGCTTGCTCCGCCGCCGCGCTGAAAACGCCAAGGTACCTCACACGGCCGCCGCGCGACGGCCGCCGTCCTCACTACCCCCCCCTCCGCTGAGGGCGCTTCCGCCGCCGCCACACGGCGCTCGGGCTACCGCGCGAAGCTACCATGGTCCCCATCGCCTCGCGCCGGAAGGCGGCGAGTCCCATGAGCGTCAGCTTGGCGCCGCGCGTGGCCATCTCGCCGTGGGTCGGCGTGCGCGAGAGGCGGCGAGCCACGGGTGGGAGAGCGGCGACGGCCGTCCGTCAGCCTGCCGGCGCGCGCGGCATAGCGCCCGCCCGCGACGCAGAAGCGGGGCGTGGCGATGGGCGACGGCCCGGCGGTGCGAAAGAAGGGGTTGTTGATGTTCGCCCAGCGCGATTCGGTGGTAGGCGGCGGCGGCGAGTGCACGCAAAGCCCGAAGCTTCAAGTACGCGCGGGCGGTTCCGTCGAAAAGCGGCGGCGACCGTCGTCGCCGTCGTCGCTGCTGAGCGGACAGCCTCGGGCGGCAAACCGCCCTCGCGTCGGAGCAGCGGTCCACCGTCGCCGTCGGCGCGGACGCAGAGCCCGAGCATCACGGCGGGCGGCGGCGGTCGTGGGCCGCAGCCTTTGCTTTGTTACCTTGGTGACATCATCATGATGTTGTGCTTATATCATATACTTAATTTTTCCTCCCGAAAAATAAAACCAAAAATACATAAATACCTTTACTCATCATGGTCGCCATCTGCCGCTGCCGTCCTGCGCCACCACACGTCGACGCCGACGACGACGACCACCCTCGCCGGGCGCTGGCGATCTTGGCGACGAGCTCCTCCCCTCGTCGTTATCGCCATCGTCCACCTTGATGTCCATCTCCATCGCCCATGGTGTAGCGGCGTGATGCTTTGCCAGCGCCGCTTGTGCATGGCGAGCAAGTTGGGCAGCGCGAAGCCGCCGAGGATGTACCCGCCGCCGTGGATGTAGACGAGCATGGTGGCCTTTGTGGACGCGGCGCGGCGGTGCTCCTGTAGCCGGTCATGGTGGCCTCTGTGGACGCGACAACGGCGGTGCTCCTGTAGGCGGTCATGGTGTCCTTTGCGGATGCGGATGGGGCTCGCGGGCGCGGATCATCGGAGCTCTCCGCAGGAGCGGCCATGGCGGGTGGGAAACACGACGGTGCGCTCTCTCTATGCTCCCTGTGGGCCCATGTTGCCACGTCACCAAACCGCCTCCAAAACCGCCGAGGGAGGAAAAGTGCACGGTCTTGATAGATGAGGGAGGCGTTGTGTCCAGTTTTCACGTTCAGGGAAGGAAATCAAACTTTGGTGAAAGATGAGGGAGGAAATATAGGCTTTTTCCTTTTTATTATTATGGCAGAGGAAAGACACATGGTCCACTCCCTTGAAGCTCAAAAAATACTAAGGGCATGTTTGGATGTATGGTATTGGACTGAATTAGATTCGGTTTCGAGCCGCTTTGTTTGGTCGCCCACCGAATCGGAAAGCGACTTTCCGGTTGTTTCCACAAAACGACCGGGGAATGGTTCAAAAACGCACCAGATCCAGACCCAACTATATGTTCTATTGTGGCAATCCAATCCAAGTTGTCCCACCTTTCCTGTCTCCCAAAGGCAAACCAATCCAATATGTTATCCACTTCTTCCAACCCAATCCAAACCAAGTTTGCTCATCTGGTTTTTAAATTGTTCTTAAACGTATTTACGAATCGGGATCCGGCGTGTGGGACGGGACCCTTGCATGGCGGTGGTGGGATCCGATTGTAGCCTATTGGGCCTCAAACTGTGGTTGGCCACGAGGATTCATCCAAATTGATCCAAACTATTTATTGATTGAAACCAAACCAAACCGAACTATTTGTATTCTTGGCCCACACCCACCCAACCGAAGGCCCCCAAAGCAAAGCCCAAACCGGTTGAACCAGTTTTAAACAAGCCCATTCCTAGGACCACAACCCGAATCGATAACTACGATAGATTCTCGGCCTCTTAGATGGAAAAGGGAATTCGGCGACTCTCGTGACTCGTCTCCCTCGTCCTCCCAGTCCCCGATGCCTCTCGCCTCTCGAGGACGCCATGGCGACGGCTAGGGTTTCATAGTGATGAGTACCGAACTGATTTCGAAACGATGTTGGCCCGATCTTCACGACGGGCGGTCGATAAACAAGATAACTTTGATTCGAAAGCAACGGGGATAACTTTGTTGACGAAAGTAGTGGAGATAACTTGGCGTGAACAACGGGTAAGTAGCTTTATACCATGCCAAGGTTGGATGCGACCAGCGGCGGGGAGAGAGGCACGAAAAACCGCGAAGACTTCGACTCGACCTCCAAATCGACCCGCGAAACCACAACCGGAGCTAATCCACACAAGGCGAAAGGCTATCTTTGGAACTTCGCAGCACCGAATTAGTGGATCCTAGAGGAATCTCTCTACAAGTCTAAGAAGAACAAGGAAGAACAAGGGTTGAGTAAGCACTCGGCAAAATACTGCAATATGTTGGCATTTGTTAAGTGCTAAAAGAATATGAAGGATTCGCAGCCTTACGTACCTACCATTGTAGCTTTTCCCTAGGATGAGTATTCTAGAGTATCGTATCCACGGGAAGCTTTGGCTAAAAGAATTCTAATAAGTCACAATCATGTATCCACTAACTTAGCAAACCACTAGACTATAGTAAGGGGTAATTGATTAAGGATAAGTTAATATCAAAGCATAAAATAATAACCTACCTAAGTTATCTAAGAATAATTAAACTAATCAAGAGGTCAAAGGGAGAGATTAAGGTTCCTGGGTACTTCTCTATTACTTAGGTTCTATGATAGCAATTACACTAATGCACTTTGGAGCAGCAGATCCGTCCCAACTCTCGAATAAGACTGGAAGAAGGTAGTTGGGAGAAGGCTGCCAAAAGCTCTACGAAAAACACCAATCCGAACGTGGTGGACTACAAAGGCCTTACAGAGTCAAGTCAACCCTAGGGCTACCACAACTATCCGGTGGGATTGGCGCAACCTCGGGTAACCTATAGCCTAGACACCAAGTCTACACTATCGATTACTACTCTAGCTACCTAGCATAACTAGAGCCCTCAATACGGCGGAGATCCCATGCAATAGCATAACAACTATACTAACCATATATGAAATACATGGAAGTAAATAGAGAAGATAAATATATGAATCTTAAGTCTTGTAGAGAAGATACAAAGACATACCATACTACGAAGACATCTCGAACAGGAGCATAGCTCCTCTCTCCTTTACTCTTGATTAGATCTAAGTTAGATCTAATCTAGTTCTAATTACATGGCTAATCTATCTCTAATTACATGGCTAATCTTCTTCTAATCTACTTCTAATTCACTAATCCCAAAGAGAGGTTATCCTTACATTGGGACACCTCTACAACTGAGAGATAATGAAGTAGAATGAGATAGAATGAATTAGGGTTTAACCCTGGGGTCAGGGGGTCTTCTTATATAGGCCTTGGCGATGAACGATGACCATTGGATCAAACCGACCTTCAATAACGGTGTAGATACAACCTCAAGGTCGGTGGTAAACCGACATACAAAAGTCGAGGTCGACATGTGGCCCCGGCGGCGGCGGCCGGCCTAGTTGGCACCGGCGGCCGCCCGGTGGCATGCCACCTCGGCTTCCCGTTTCTTACGGTGTCCTCCTCGGTACCTTATAGAATGTTTTAGTCCACTTTTTGGGTCGAGTTACTTCACCGGTTAAGTCTTGATCATCGTATGTGAGATATATTACGAACTTTCTCCATTCTTCTCTGCATTTATCATTAAGTCCTTGAAAAGATATAAATCACCAAAGCTCATGGAATTATGTTAGTTAGACCCCTAGTCTATGTTGATATTCATTTTACGCCCTTATTTCATGTTTAGTTGACTATTAATATTATGCTATAACAAAAAATCAACACAATATCACTTGGATTATCTCAAATTATTAGAAGTTGTCTATAGCTTACACATAAGGGAGTATTTATATAAGAAAGAAGTCTTAAGGTGGGTGTGAACTGAAGGAGCCACGTTGGAAGGTGGAAGACCAACTAGCTAATGCATTCCCCGAAGTGGTCTTCGCCCCCGCATGACTCTTGGCCTCGGACCGTCTTCAATGTTTTGATCATAACTCTTTGCTCGAGAAGTTGAAATGACGAACCGTTGGATGCGTTGGAAAGCTAACTTGATCTTTCCAACCATGTATGTCACGCACCACGTCTTATTGTAGAATGGTTCAGTTTCATATGAACATTTAGACTTCATGCGGTATCGACCTTCCTCGACCGGTCGACACTAAAACGATCGTACGCCATGACGAAATATCCACTCGGTAGGCGTTGGCACCATTGGAAACTAGACTTCATAAGATTTCCATCAAGTGCTCATTCACATTTATAGATTTTGGGAATCAAAAGTTATGAACATTTCTTGAACTCGGTCCGTTTCGACACCAAACGGTCCGATTTTGCTCTGGATCGTCCGGTTTCTAGGCGACAATCTTTGTGTCCTTGGCGTGATCTTCGACGTCCTTCATGATGCCCAATGGTGTAGCTTCTTGTGTAAACCTAAGTAAGAGCAAAGTACTCGATTTAGGTAGTATAAAATCCTCATCAATGTTAGAGTGTAATCGAGAGAGGAAAGCATGCACCTCTTGTTGAAGTAACTTGGTACGATTACGTGTAACCGTCCTTCATACACTTGTTAGGGTGTAACTTGGGTTAACGCGATGGCATGTGCACATCACATAGCCTCATGACCGCACCGCCCCTACCCTCCACCTCCCATCACGTCTCCTCCCGTGTCTCTTGCTCGCAAGGGAGGCCGCTTTGCTGCAGCCGCCTCGAAACCCTAAGCGTTGTTGCTACTGCCACTCGGTCCACTAACCTGCCGCTTCACCACCACCACCGTGAGCCCCGGTAATCCACATATTGCTTCTCTCTCTATCTCTCTCACGCTCTTTGTCACGCGCTTTCCGTGGTTACCAAGCCGCAAGGACGTTTGATTGATCTGGTTTTGTGAAGGCATTTGATGGATTTGGTGGAGATTTAGTTTGTGGATGCGGTGGCCACCGCTTTGCTCGTCGATCCGGTTTCGGATGTATATGTCTCAATCATCAATTGTTAGTCACCGACGGCGGTGAAATGCACGCGGCGAGCTGAACGAGAGGTGGTTAACACAAACAAACTCAATGCGAACTCGTGGAGCGCGGGGAGTTTGGTGCTGCCAAGGGCGCAACGTTTTATGGGATTGTATTGCTATTTATTGAATTACAAAGCGGTGAGTCGCAAGCCATGACACCCACGATTGCGTGGTGTGCGCCGCGTCCATCCCCATGCGCCGCAACAGCCGGCCATGACACACTGCACGCCGAGTTCATGCCGAGCTATTCTCATCCATGACTCCTTACACACACGGAAACCACATCCCGGTCCTCGTGTGAATGCAAGTGCTAAAAATAAACATGTTATACTTGATAGATTACTCTAGGACTAGGATTACTAACATCAATCATGTATCATCAATCATGTATATATATACTTCCATTGTAATTGAAAGAGTGGGCTGATGAAGGGCATAGCTCATGCACCGTCAAAGAACTACTCAGTTTTATGTCATTTATCATGTAGAAATGTGATAGCAAGGACATTTGAGTTGTTAAAAATGAGGTGGGCCATCTTAAGAAGCAACTCCTACTTTGACTTAAAAAAACTAGGTAATTCTCAAAAAAAAAAACTAGGTAATCAGAATTATTAGCAAACTTATTAATTAAGGAGTTAAGCAACTCATAATTTTTGTATTAAGCATATAAACTTATTTGTACTACATATGTGCAGATTAAAATTGTTGCCCACACATCAACTAAGATTGGGGAAAGCCCATACATCAACTAATATTGGGGGAAAGCCCATAGGTCGGCTTGACCAAAGTGCTTGCTTGGATTGAAATGAAATTGCAATGGCTTATTCTTACAGGAGGAGGGGTGGCTGCTGCTTATATAGACAGAGCCCCTTACCTACTCTTTAAAAATATTCTTTGCATAAAGCAAAATGCTCTAATCTACTTGGCTACCAAGGCATCTCATGATCAACTTGAGATCCAAGGCATCCCTACTTTGCGAAATAGAAATGCTTAAAGTAAAATACAAGTGCTAGCTTAACTCTCTCTCAAGCATAATCAATGCTTGTTGCATATTATTACATAACTTTCTGAGTGGTAGACAACGAGACATGGATGGCCTACTTATGCAACAAGTTGATCAAGCAATATCCATTGAACCCACCGAAGCTTATAGTTAAATGAGTTCAATTATAGATGTACAATCATCGAATGTTTGGAATAATTTTAGAGATACGAAAGCTAACGAGTAACGACCTGTTTGTGGATTATTACCAAGCGAGACGGGGTCCACATGCGAAATTAAATGTATGATAAGACTTCTTTTTTATGCCTTATTGGTTTATTTTCAGTATAGTGATTATAATTTTGTTTTATAATTATTACTTCTCACATGTTGCGTTTTACTTCCTAATACAATTCCAAATTTTTAGATGCAAGATATGGAGAAAGACAAAAAGTCTGGCAGGGGTTATGTGGCTTGGAATGATGACATGGACAAGGTGCTGCTGGACACTTTTGTGGAGTATTATAACAAGGGTGGCAAATGTCAAAATGGTTGGAAGCCCCACGTTTACACTGCAGCCATAAAAAATATCTGTGAGAAGTGTAGAAAGGAAGTCACAAAAGATAACATCCTGTCAAGAAGCAAGACGTTTGACAAACATCACTCTATTGGCTACCTCGATGTCTACTTTACCTCGGCCACTTATTATGTTGTTTTGTAGTACTAAAAATCATTATGCTGTTTGGATCTCTTTTTTTTTTTTTTTTTTTTTTTTTTTTTGACAAGCTGGATCTTTTTAAATGTCCTTCAATTCCTTTCCTTGCACAGGTCCAGCCAAGATAACAATTTTTAGCCCTCCCTTGTTGACAAGTAAATCCTTGCTCGCACTCCGAGACATTCTTGTAAGAAATCCAAACAAGCAGCTTCAATGTATATCCTTACTTGGGGTTACACACTGGTAACATAATACCAAGTGATGGATCCAAGTCACCTCACCCTGCGCATTTTTGACCGAAAACCGATCACCGAACCAAACCAAACCAAACCGAACCGAAACTGACCCGAAATGTTAGTTTTTGGTTTTCGGTTCACCGTCGGTTTTTAGATTTGAAAAGTTCGGTTTTTCGGTTTCGGCTTCGGTTTTTCGGGTGGAGCCAAACCGAACACCGAACAAACCGAACAAGGCAGCGATCTGCGATTCCATATCCAGGCGATTCCGCCCAAGCCAACGAGGTACCGAAAGCGAGCCAACCGGTGCCCACCCCGACTCCCCCATCGCTCCCACCCAAACCTCATCCCGTCGGTCGGCCAAGCTCCGCGCCAGCACCTTCATCTCCCTTAACCCTAACACAGCAGGCCGTGGCCGCGGCGCTGCGCGGGCGACGCGGCAATAGCCTTGGCGGCGGCGGTGTGAAGCGGCGCCGCGAACGAGCCTTGAACGAGGCGCGGCGGCAGCGCGCGCGGCGCGGGGAGACTTCGGCGGCGGCGCGGCGGCAGCAACGGCGTCACCGGGCGCCGGCGCAAGCGAGCGGGCGAGCGGAAAGGTCTTATCGCGGTCGCGAGGCCGCAAGCGAGGTTCGGCGCCCGGTTCGTCATCGGTTTTTCGGTTTTAAACCAAAAAACGAAAAAAAACCAAAAACCGATTTGGTCGGTTTACGCTATTTTGACAAACCGATCGGTTTTGGATTTACGAAACCGAACTCTTTTGAACCGAACTGAACCGAACCGAATTATTGGTTTAAACCGAACGCCTATGGCGAAGGTCACCCGACATAAATGACTGAAGACCGAACCGAACTAACTAAAACCAAGACCGAAGTTTTCGGTCACTAGTTCGGTCCCGAGTCCATAATACCTGAACTTTTATGGTTAGTTTGGTCATATGCCGGTTGTAACTGAACTAAACGAACATTTGTTGTTGACATAATATGTACTTTATACTACTATAAATCTATTCTAAACTATAAAACGTTTTGGCTTTTTTAATATATTGTTTTTACTATTTATCTAGACATTGGTGTGTTTAGTTCCTTAACTTTTCTCCATAATTTCTAAAATTCCCATCACATCGAAGCATTAAATATATCAAATGACATTATCCGGAGTATTAAACGTAGGTAAACAAAACAACTAATTACACAGTTTAGATGTACATTGCGAGCCAATTCTTTTGAGCATAATTACCCCATGGTAGGATAATATTTTTACCACAAACAAACGAAAAACGCCGGGCTTTTCGGTTTTGCTACCGTGTCTATTTTACGGGATCTAAACACACCCAAGATATTGATGTGCATGGCAAATACAACGTATCTAGATAAGGCAAACGTGTTATAATTTGAAAACAGAAGAAGTATTTATTAGTGATATATATTTTAGTGGCTTTATAGCAATCATCACTCTTACCACTTTATTTGATATATGTTTATATTATTATTAGAAGAAAACATTGTTAAAATTTGCTACAAATGATAATATCTTGTACTAGTTGTTTTGTTTACTTCGGTCATGACCAAGACCGGACCGAATTAACCGAGGCCAAACTTCCTCGGTCCTGAGTTTTGAAACTATCGGTTACAACTTTACGATGACTGAACTTATGAAAGACAAGAAGGACCAAACTAGGCCCTAAAAATATAGTCAACATCCAATCAAATTAAGAAGTGGGTAAAATATCAGCTTACTTCTAACTAATTAGGATGAAGAGAAGATCTAGCTTACCGAGACGCTCTAATGATGTTCTACGTGCACGGAAGCAGCTAAACATCTCCTTCGAACAATTCCGACACAGATTGGGCAACATCGTCGGCTGTATACCTGACAGGTTTTCCAAGGCTCAGGTGCTTCTGCAGAAACGCGCCGTAAACAGGAACAACCATATCCGACACAGCCCCAGATTGGGTAACTTTACAGAGCAAAGTTACATTGTAAACTTTCGTGCGATCTCCACCCTCCATTCCCTATCAACGACTGAGCATGCATTCAAAGCATAGCAAAAGCTTGCAACACTTAGCACACTTAGCATTTTTGGTTCCCTCCAGGCTCCAGCAGCAGTCTGTGCCACGTCCATGCCGGAGCTCCGGCGGGCTGCCTTCCCTTGCGGCAAGGACGCGACACAGTCGTGGCCACTAATCCTTAGCCGAGGCCGTAGTTAACCATATGCAGGTGGCGCCTGCTGCCGCCGCCGGCGTCGTGGATGGTCCTGTTTTAGAAGATGAGGCCGCGACCGACGTGGTGAGCGTGGCCAGGGCGGAGCGAATGTGCGGCCATCGCAGAGGACGAGGCGGCTGCCGGCTGGTGCGGAGGGCGGAGCGGCGAGCGCTCCGAGCAGGCGCGACCGGCGCCTTCTCTGAGTTTTCACCATGTGGGAGCGTTCCAAGCAGAGCACCAAATCGCGTTGCCGCACCGCCACCGCCTCGATGCTCAGGCTCGCCGGAGCCGAGCACCGCTGCTCGACGCGCTGGCCGTCCCGCTGCCTGGCCGCTCGACGCGCTGGCCGTCCCGCGCGCCGCCTCGCTTGCTGGCCGTGAGCACAGCGGACCTGCACGCGTTGCTGCTCCAGTGTGCGCAGGCCATGGCCACGGAAAACCACCTGGCCACGCACGGCCCACTGGCGCACATCCGCCGCCTCCTCGGCCACGGGCGACGCCACGCAGAGGCTGGCACACTGCTTCGCGGAGTTCTGCGGCCAGCGGTGCGAGTGTGCGCGGCCGGAGTGGCGAGCTCACGCCTCGCGGCCAATGCTGTGTGCGTGCATGACCAGCGCGTCCGGCCGGCGTGGTGAGCGTCGCGGACATGGAATGCGGCGAGTGCATGCCGCCATCGCAGCCAGCACGGTGTGCGTGCACGGCCAGCGCGGAGGGCGGTGTGGCAAGCGTGGGCACAGGGCGCGGCGAGCGGGCGGCTGTCGCGGGCACGGGATGAGGCGAGCTATCGTCTGCAACCAAGAGGCCAGGAGGCCGGAGAACTCCACGAGCGGTTGCGTGCGGACCGGACACGACGTGCCGTGTGGTGCGTGCGCCTCGCCGCCATCGGAGCGCGGGATCCGGGACCACCTCGCTGCCGTGCATTTTCTCAAACGCGGCATTGAATATTGCGAGCGCTTTCGCCGGCTTGCCGCTGCCCCGCACGGCCGTCTCCAGACAAGCGACGAGCGGACCCCAGGAGGCCTGGAGGTAACTAGCCGTGTGCTGCTCGAGACGGCCCCGACGCCGTGCTGCCCAGTCGTCCCCTAGCAGGGACACCACGCCGGCGTCCTCGGCGCGGTTCAGCACGAAGCCAGTGTTGTTGGCCAGGAAGAGGTGCTGCGATGGCGAGCCGTCCGCGAATGCGAGCGCGGATTTCTCCTCGAGGTTGCGTTCCATGCCCGCGATCAGCTCCGAGACGAGGCTGCCAAACGAGGTCACGCGCTCGGCGCCTCCTGCATCTGCGCCGCGTTCGTCTTCGCCACCGCTCGCGAGGACCAAGTCCAGAGCGGCACGGTGCGGCGCCAACAGCTCGACGCAGGTCATGGCGTACCGCGCCAGCGGATGGACGCCGACCTCGTGCGTCGCCATCGCGGCCGCTGCTTGCGAGCAGTCTGCTTGGATCTTGGTGATGAGGCCTCGGGCAGCAGCCCTCAGTGCGCGTGCCAGCTTGGCCAGAACGACGGGCAGCTGCCGGGAGATGAGCTCCGCGTGCTGCCCGGTAAAGAGGGGCAGAAGGCCGGGAGCAGAGTTGCTTAGAGCCTCGTACAGCTCGAGGATGTAGATGAGCTTTTCGGGTGATTGGGTGCTGGTGAAGCCGTCCGCAAATTTGAGCAAGACGACGATGTTCTGCTTCGCGATGGCCATGAAGTAGTCGTCTTTGAACCTATCGAAGGCTCCACATTTCTGCGCTCGGAGCTGCCTTTGCATGACGACGAGGGCCTTCCCGACGAGCTTAGCCGTCAAGATCCACCGCTTGACCATGTCCTCCGTTGTCCACCACTCCGCGTCCTCGAAGTTGACTCGGTTGGCGTCGAAGAAAGGTCGGTCCAATTGAAGGATCGATAAGAACCTGTATGTTCCATGGTCGGTGCTGCACTTGTTCGTCAACTCGATGGACGGAGCCATACAATTCGGATCAAACTAAGAATGGACAAATTGCAGCTCAGGTGATCAACGTCATCTAGTATGTGAGAAGAAGATTTGCACGTGCACGCACCTGTCCAAAACATGGCAGGAGGCCTTGTTGAATGTCTGGAGCAGCTCTTTGGTGTACCCGGCACGGATGACCCGAAGCGCGATCTCATGGAGGACAGACAAGCTTGCCGGGCAAATCAGGTCAAGTTCGTCCGAGAACGCGCCATCCACGATGACTGTCACAACGTCAGGCCAGCTCGAGAGGCTCCTGTCGGACGCGTAGAGTTCGTCGCTGGCACTGACGCTAAACACCCCGGAGCTGGCGCTGCCCTCGGTGGGGAAGGCCGGCCACACGCCGCCGCCGGAAGCCCGCAGGGAGACCGAGAGCTCGACGGCGAAGATCAGGCCGTCCGTGCCCTGGAGCTGGGAAGCGTCCCAGACCCTGAGAAGGAGGAACTCGTGCATGAGGCGCGACATGGCGACGCCGAGGGCGCTGTCCATGCGGCGCCGGGCCGGGGAGGCCATGGGGAACGCGTGGATCTCCTTGAGGTGGAGTATCTCGTCGACCGCCGAGAGGAGGCTTCTGTTGGTGCAGGCGGCATCGGCGTCCCATACGCCGGCGGCGTCGGGGGAGCAGTCCCAGTGGAGTAGGGCGTGCGCGGCCACGGCAAGCCGGGCCTCCGCTGGCGTTCCAGTCGCGCCGGCGGTGTCTTCGCGCCTGTGCCTTCGCCACCGCAGCCCCCATGGCGGCGTCTGCGGTCTGCTACCTTTCCCGAGTGTGAACTGAATGCTTTGCTGCGCGGTCCGATGATGAACAGTCTGTCCTAGAACCATTGCTGGAGCAGGAAATGGATTTAGGCCTGGACAAAATTGGCGCGTAGGCGTAACCGCGTACTGGTCCTTTTCAGGAAGGCTCCACACGGAGAAGAAAAAAAAGTTTATGAATAATCGAAGTTTAAAGTCCATTGATTGACTCCGCTTTAACGTCTACCGCTTCATTTGTCAACATTTGGACGACGCGTCTGCTGCGGCTCCGGTCATGACGAGCAGAGCACATGATCGGAGTCGACAGAGCCTGCTGTGTAGGCATGTGCCTTTTTTTAGTTGAAACTTAAATGGCTCTATGACATTGGCCAATCAATGGAGAGTTTCACCTCCGGTTTTCAAGATGTGAAACTTTCGGTTTCTGCGGGTTCATTGCACGCTTCATAGGCTCGAGGGTCCCACAACCTCTCTCTCATTGCATGGTTTAATTGCATAGTTGCATGGTGAAACTCTATTTGTGTCTCAATGAGGGTTTCACGATTTCAACGCATGTGAAACAAGACCCAAAGGTTTCACCATAGTGAAACTCTTTCCTTCTCTCCCCTAGGGGTTTCATGCAAAAGTGAAATTTTGCGATGTGGCTGTATTTAATGTGCATGAAACACTCATGAAACCCCATTGAGACCGGCCAAGGCCGCTTTTAATGGAGAGTTTCACCTCCCGGTTTCCAAGATGTGAAACTTTGATATGAAATGGACGTCTCCCCAATGTATAGTTTCATTGCACAGTTTCATAGGCTCAAGGGTCCCACAACCTCTCTCTCTCATTGCATGGTTTAATTGCATAGTTGCATGGTGAAACTCTATTTGTGAATTGTGTCTCATCTGGGGGTTTCACCACAGCTTCAACGCATGTGAAAAACAAGTGTCCAAAGGTTTCACCATGGTGAAACTATTTCCTTCTCTCTCTAGAAGTTTCATGCAAAAAGTGAAATTTTACTGATGTGGCGCTGCATTTAATGTGAATGAAACACTCATGAAACTCCCGATAAGACTGAGTACTGTGAATGGGAGCAAAGGGAGGTCGTCAGTTGCATGTCCACCCGACACAAAGTCGAGAAAACGAAAAGTTGTGGATTTTGCACAAGTCCAGCCCAACGAAAAACGACGCTCTTCCTCCCGTCAACGAATCAGGATTGCCGGCCGGCCGTGTAGTGTGTCTGGTTCGGGCAAACTCCACTCCAATTAAACCCAATCAGCCAGGACACGGAGACGGCGAGGAGGAGGAGGAACTGAGGAAGAAACGAGGGCAGAGTTGACACTCGGGGCGGGGCGAGAGAGTCAAGTTAGATTATTACCACTTGATCACCTCCGCGTGCACTGCCGCGACCCGAAATCTCTCAGCAATGCTAGTGACGCCCTCCAGTAATCTCCTTTTCGGATAGGGTCTTCAACAACACACGGCAACGCTCGCCGGAGGCCCGACCCAGCGCCACTCGTGCCCCCTCACACTCGCAGACGCAGCATGGGGGCCACCGTTGGGAAGCCAGCGTTCGGTGTCGCCGTCGCGCCGAGGACGCAGGCGGAGGAGCGGCTCGCTCTCGCGGAGCACGCCCTGCTCCAGTGGACTCGCTCCCCGGGCGCCGACTTCGGCATCTGGGACGCCGACGCGAGCTACACCAACAGAGGCCTCCTCGCCGCGGTCGACGAGGTGCTCCTCCTGGCGGCGGAGGACCCTTTCCCGCTCCCCACGGCCGCGCGCCGTCGCCTGGACAGCGCAGTCGGCGCGGCCGCGTCGCGCATGGTGGAGGAGTTCCTACGCGTCAGGGTCTGGAACGCCTCCCGGCTCCGCGGCGCCGTCGATAGGCTCTCGCTCGCCTCCACTGGCCTGTCACTGCTGGTCTTCCCTAGCGCCGGTGAGAGGGCCAGCTCGACTTCGGCGGGCACTGGCGGAGAGGTCGACGCGTCCGACGGGAGAGCCGGTCGAGGGCCAGCTCCAGCGTGCCTTACGAGATTGCCGCCCTCTTGGAAGCCGACGTCTGGGATGGCCTCGATCTCATCTGCCCCGCTGGCGTGTCCGTCCTTCACGAGATCGCACTTCGGATCGTTCGTGCTGGATGCACCGAGGAACTCGTCCGGGCGTTCGCCAACGCTCCCCTGCGATGTGCTAGACAGGTGATTTCTTCGATGCTTCTGGTTTCATGGCTTTTCTGCCGGCTGTGTGTGACTGCCTCACTGACGATCGCGGTGCAGCTTCTTGTCGATTCTTCGGGTCGAATGCTCGGAGCGGACGACGGAGGCTGTGATCAAGCGGTGGACGACGGTGACGAAGATCATAGGGAAGGCCATACTCGCCATGCAAAGGCAGCTGTACGCGCAGAACCCCGGCGCCTTCGACGGTTTCAGGGACGAGTACTTGCTGGCCATTGCGGAGAACCGCATCCTGATCCTGCTCGACTTCGCCGACGGGTTCACCAGCATCACGTCGCACGAGAAGCTCGTGTACATGCTCGGCATGTACGAGGCGCTCACCGACGCCGCCCCCAGCCTCCTGCTCCTCTTCAGCGGCGCGCGCAAGGAGCTCGTCTCGGAGCGGACGCAAGGTATCCTCACGAAACTGGCCGGCGCGATGAGGGTCATGGTCAGCGGCGTCATGGCCAAGATCCAAGGCGACTGTCTGTTCCCGCACGCGCCAAGCGCGGCCGCTGGCGGCGTCCACCCGCTCGCACGCGACGCCATGACCTGCGTCGAGCTGCTGGCGAGGCACCGCACAACGCTCGATCTGGTCCTCGCGGACGCGGACGCCGCCAACGAACGCGGCTCCCTCGCCGGTGTCGTGTCGGACCTGATCGCGGGCCTGGAACGCAACCTCCAGGGCAGACTCGCTGTCGCCTGCGCCGACGCGGGTGGGTCGCGGCACCTCTTCCTGGCGAACAACATCAGCTTCGTGCTGAGCCGCGTCGCGGACGCCGACGGCGTGGCGTCCCTGCTCGGGGACGCGTGGCTCGCGCGGCGACGGAGCCGGCTCGAGCAGCACGTAGCGAGCTACGCCGCGTCGTCGTGGGGCCACGTCGTCGCTCTCCTGGACACGCCCGTGTGTGGCAGAGGCAAGCCGGCGAAACTTCTGGCGGAGTTCAACGCCGCGTTCACCAGATCGCGCGACAGCGACGTGTGCCGGGAGGTTCCCGACCCCGTGCTCCGAGCGGTGCTGCGGAACGCCGTGTCGGACATGGTGGTTCCTGCTTACTGCGCGTTTCTGCGGAAACAACAACCTGCTTGGGAAATCTGTCAGGTACACGGTTGAGGATCTGGCCGAGTCGCTGTCAGAGTTGTTCGAAGGGGAGGTCAGTGCACATCTTCAAGCGGTGCCAAACTAACAAAGCTTGACCCTCTGTATGGATGCTATATATAGTATATATAGCAGCTAGTGGTAGCAGTCAGACTTCTTTCTTAGCATGGACTTGATAATCTGAACATTCCATTGTAATAAAAGAAAAGGGAACAGTCTCATTCTGGAGTCTAGACATGTAAAATACTAAAATGTGCTAGAAAGCAGCAACATTTCCATGTTGACAGAAGTCTACATATAGTTTCTTCTTTGGAGTTTTAAGGAACAGATCGCAAGAAAAGATACAATAGGTAACATCAACATTCTGGGTTGCAATGGCTACTGTGTATTGGGCACGCGCACTTGGAGCTGGAATGAGAGTTCAGAGTTACCGCTGAGTTCGAACTCGCAGGTGTCACCTTCCTGGAGGCTGTTCTCCCTGCAGATGTCATCCCAGCCAGCGATGAAGCCGTTGAACCTTGGGGTGCATTGGTAGAGCACAGGCCAGAGTCTCGTGCATGGGTCCTTGAGTATCACAACCTTCCTCCCATGTTTCTTCGTTCTTGGAATAACCGGCAGTCGACCGGGAAGCTCCTGTAGGTACAAAGATATTTTAGAACCATGGTGCTGAAGGTGAGCTCAGATCAATCAAGGAAATAGAAAAATCAGGGTTACTTACAAGCCATGTTTGCCCTGGTGCAGGCACATCTATGCAAAACTTGATGCTGTTTGCTGTGAGTGCAAGAACACCACCGGATTCAGAGGTTCCACTGTGGATGGATTCAGAGCCATTTCCTGCAAGTTGTACTGAAACGCATGAACTGAATGTTGTTTGGTACATATGTGAAATTAACATCCATGCAGTTCAAGGTTCTAAGTTCTGGGGGAGCATGTAGAGTCATAAATTATGATGAACTTTGTAACAGGAGTACCAGTTTGCAGAGGAGTCTGCCTGAGATCAGGAAGTTCATGAGGCTTTGCACTTTTAGAGATGGTTTCAGTAGCATGCCGTCGTCCTATACCATCTTGCATGTTACATTGGCCACTTTGTGGTGTATCCTTTGTGGTCATGGAAGAATCTGCTGCAACAAGTACTGAATCTTTGTGGTGACTAAAAAAACATACAAACACAAAGCGGAAAAAGTTTGTACGTGTAAATCAAAAACGAAAGGTTGGAAAATAGTACTAACATTCTTTATGTGCAGCTTGCTTGTTCATGAGAGGGAGCAAACTATTGCCTTTATCCTTATCACAGCTGCTTAATCCACACTCATTAGAATGCATTTCAGCATCAGCTTGAGGAGAAGGGTCATCCTCTCCAAATGATGGCGGCTCATTAGCAGGCAACGCGTTGATGTCTATATCATGTACTGAGGTGTCACAAAAATATGACGTTCCTGTTCCTAGTGCATCAGACATCGATTTATTTTCGATACATGGTACTGCTTCTGGAATCAGAGAACAATGACCGTCTCCCATGGAAGAGAGGTGATTCTGTGGTGTATCCTCAAGGCAACTGAATCCTGAGGTTTGGCCAGTTCTAATAGGCCCTTCCATATTCAGATCAGCAGAAAATGATTCTGGGTCACACATATCAGTTTCGAATTCATATATATCAGCCGACAAAAATATATCGTCTAAGCTCATTTCATTCAGATCCATCATAGAAAGAGGTACACTAGCATCAAAATTTGTCAAGCACTCGCCATGCTCTATTTCTTCATTAGCAGCACAAACCTGGTGTTCCATAAGTCTAGCATTGTAATTGCTTTCATTCTCTTCAAGCATTGTGCTGTCATCTGCTATTTCTGCCTCTCCATCTAACACCTCCTGAGTTTCACGCTCATGTCCCGCAGGGGCCTCAGAAATTTCTTGTGGTTCTGCAGCTCCAGCCTCCGGTACTCTCTCTGATGTGTCTGAACATTTTGGTTCAGATGCAGAATCTGGAGCGTCAGAGTCGTCGATGCAAACCTCAGCTTCCATCTTGCTCTTACGGGCTCTCGGGCCTATACCCTTTTGGTGATCATTTTTAGAGTTTTCCTTTTGGTGATCATCAGTACGTTGCCTCTTCTTACAGTTTTTAGCACTGTTCTTGGTTATCTTCTTCGCCGTCTGGATACTGGGAGAGCTTGTTTTCTGCCTGGGCTTCCTCTTCCTGCTCTGCCTCTTGTTCTTCTCACAGAGATACAGCCTCTCGACAGCTGATGGGGCAAACATCTGCACAGTGAAGACCGACCTGGCAATCTGCCTGAACACCAGGAACTCGCCACAGCTGACGGCATGGTCGAGCACAAAGTTCTTCCATCCATGCCCAAACGACAGTACGCCGTCATGCAAGCACAGCCGCACACGCCACCGGAGCCCAAATGCGTCTTCGAGAAAGATGTTGGAGCCTGCCAGGTCCCAGATTGTCCGGGCAAATGGGGTTGGTATATCCTGCATGTGTGTGTGAAATACATGGTTCAGATGAGTTCTGGTATCACTGAAATGAAATCCTTCCTTGGGGATCAACTGCCGTACATACTCTATGCAAACATGTACAGAATAGAAACAATGCAGAAATGCAGTGAGATCAAGTAATGCAAAGAAGAAGAAGAAAAGCAGACCATGTCCTCGGAGAAGTAGCCCATCATGACCTTGAAGAAGGACGGCACGGACGGGACCGCCCGCGCATTGCTGGAAGACGGCAATGCGGACGGCGAAGCAGGCCGGCCATGGATCCGGGCACACCTCTTGGTGCAATCCACGCATGCCCGCTTCTTGTGCGGGTCACAGGCCGTCTTCTTCCTCCTCCTCCTCTTGACCACCACCTTCTCGGCTTCCTTCTCCCCATCGCCTTCTGTTTGGACCACGATCTCCTCTGGCTCTTGCTTCACAGCTCCCCCTACCACCTCCGCGTCCGTTGCAGGTTGCATGTCAACAAATGCGCGCGAACATTTCACAGAGAGGAAGGAAATTAAAGTGGTGCAGATGTTCGTCGCGGAACGGCAGGGTGGAGAAGAAGAGGACACCAATAATGCCTGCGGACTGCGGTGAGGCTCGCTGAATGTGCTCTTCCTCTGTTCTCGTTCCCGTATTATAGAAAGAAGAACATTAGAAATGATTTAGTATCCACATACTCCCTCCGTCCCTAAATAGATGTCATTCTCGCTTCCCGGTAAGTCAACGTTTTCAAACTTCCGGCAATTATATATTAAAATATATAAATATTTATGCAAAGTAATTAGTATCATCGGAAAGATCTTTAAGTCTAGTTTTTAATAAATTTATTTGGAGATATAAATGTTGCACGTATTTTCTACAAACACAGTTAAAGATAAAAAGTTGACTGACACGCACCCTATAGTGACGTCTAAAAAGGGGACGGAGGGAGTAGGCTACACTTTCCACTGTGGGAGGAGAGGACATCGATGCTCCAGTGCTCCATTGATTCACATTTGGCGGCAGTGACTAGCGGCGGGTCCCGTGGCGGGGGGTGCGAGGCATGAAACTAATTGGTCGCTTCTCCGGTGATCGGTGTTTGGTGATCTGCGGAGCGGCCGGCGCGCCGGACGTTGTGTTGTGTGGATGTGCGGATGGGATACCAAGGTCCAGGTGGCAATGATCGAGCTCCTCCTCTCCTCTCCTCTCTGGCTGCCTCGTAATCAGTGCCTGACTGACGGCCACTTCCTGGCTTGATTGTTGCCTAGTGTGTCTGTCCTATTTCATGTTACAGTTAGTCAGTTACAGTACTCGTCTAGGTAACTCTGAGGTTGCTCCGTCCAAAAAATGCAATTGGAGACGTATCTTGGTTTAAAGTGTCTAAAGTTCAACTAAGGTTTAAATACATGAATGAATCAGTCCATTTGCTTTCTTTTTGCACGCATTATCTGCAAAACTAGTTTTCAGTACATATAAAGGTCACGTAGAACAAAGAGACATGTAAAGTTGCAAGCATTGTAACAAGTAACTCCCCATTTTCCTGCGCATATTAGGATTGTATAAATATATGAATAAGCTCAGACAGGTTATCAGAATCAAGTGGATTAGTAGCGCTAGCATCTTATCTGTTGGCTTAACAAACAGTAATTAATCAGTAGTAGTAAATTTTGGAATCTGAGTTGAAAAACAGTTATGTAATTATTAGGTAAAGGGAATTATCCAATCTTGAGGGCTGGGCTATCGGAGAGCATCTCCAGTGGTATAGCTTAGAGCTAGCTCATAAAATTTTTAATCATTAAATAGTACTAAAGACAAGAGACTAGCATAGATCACAGCACGATATTTAAAGCAATCTCTCTCCACCATATTTATTAGCTTAGATCATATTGTTAGAATCGCTATGAGAAAGTACAAGGTAAATGGTTGTTGAGACATGGCCCTAGAAGTAGGCGGAGGTGTTTAGAGCCGCATCGGAGATCCGAACAATTAACCATGTGCTGAGTTTTTCAGAAAGCGACGTCGTAACACCGTTTGGATCTCCGTTGTATCTCTTCAGGAACGCGGAGGTCTCGTGGAAGCCTTCGGAGTTCGGCAGACGGCTCATCGATGCTCATGGGCGCACGGGAGACAGCAGAGATCGAGCGGGAGCAGAGATGATGCGCTGGGAAACGGCAGGCTTACAGAATTTTTATTGGCCAATCAGAAATTGAGATCATCATAGAAAATAGAGAATTGAATCCTGAGATTGAAGACCTTTTTGGACCTCCTCTTGGGGCAATAGCACATACAGAAGCAAGAAGGCTTTATTAAATTCTTAGCCTCACCTCTGTTCACTTGGCTCTGGAAATCTAGTAACACTGGAAATCAAAAGTTCTTTTTTTGGTTACTTTTGAGAGATTGTCTCAACACAAGAAATCTCTTGAGAAGGAAGAATCGAGCCCTTGATGACTTTACAACCGTGCTCTCTTTCAGTCAGGCCACAAAGAGACAAACTTAGACCTTTTCTTTGAGTGCTCCTTTAGCAAACATTGCTGGAATTCTGTTTCCATCCATTTCGACCTCAGCCTCCCCCCTCTTGATACAGTGATTGTTGCAAGAATAAACGGTAATTGTTTACTAGACGCTCCCGTGACCGGCCCAACCCATCTATCACACCCGCTCGCTCGCTCGAGCTGCTCGCCCGTGCTTCCATCGTCGGAGCCCTCGCCGTGCTGCATCCCCGCTAGAGCCGCTCTCCGCGCGCCCCTACCCGAGCCGCCGTCAAACCCACCACCGGCCGCCGTCGGACGGTGCCCACCGGATTCACCCGCCGGCTTCCACCCCGCCGCGATGCGCCACTCTTCCTAGAGCGGTACGACGCGTGCTCAGCCCGGACTACAATTGTCGATTTGGCACCTCCGCCGCTTGCGCGCCACCGCTACTGGGCTCCACCGCCCGCGTCGCGTGTGCGGAACCAGCGTCGCGCATTTCTCGACTACTGGCCGCATGCCGCTCCCCGCCCGTCGTCTTTGCTAGTCCTCGCCCACCGGGCTCGCCGGAGGCGCCGTCCCCGTGCTCCCACCGGCCGGAGGTCACCGGTCCCCGCGTGCCGCCCGTCGCTACGCGGCTCCCTCCCACCCCACCAGCAGAGCCCATGACATGCTTTTTTTTTTTTGCTTGCCCCCAATGTTTTATTTGTTTTTGGTATGTTTCAACCGAACCATATGTATGTTGCAAAAGTAGATCGAAGAGATGTTGCACATGTTACATTTGTTCACGAGAGGGATGTTACAATAGTATGTTTTGAGTGTTTCACACGTTTTAGATATGTTTCATCTATGTTTTTCTCGACACAAATTGCAATCGTGTTTATCTAGATGTTGCATATGTGTTCGCACATATGTTGCATTTGTTTTATTTGATGTTTATGTGTGGTTGCAATAGTTTAATTGTGTTTCGAAAGGAATCTTTCAAGTGTTTAAGAAGGGATGTTTCAAGTGTTTCGACTAGTTTTAGTTGTATGTTTCAACTGTTATATGTTTCAAAAGTACATCGTGTGTGTTTTTCTAGTGTTTTGGAATGATGTTTCAAGTGTTTTAACTTCATCTATCTTGGTTTTTTTTTTTTTGACACCTCTCATCCGGATACAACCAGTAGCATCTGTTCGCATACGGACATACACCAACACCACACACACTCACCTCACACACACACCACCTCGTATACAAGAAGACCTACAACTATACACGGACACCAAGACGCATCCTTGAAGAGATCACTAGAGTCGACGCCCCGGCGACGGCGCGCGTCAGTGATCCCTTTGTGGCACCATGCGTTGAGAGGCACATCTGGGATTTATTAACGGGGAATAAATCCCCTGGGTGAGGCACCTGGGCGAGTATCGGCACTCGAACCCGGGTGGGCAGCCTGAGCGCAGGCCCAGCTGACCAACCGAACACGGCTCGGTTCTCTTCATCTATCTTGGTTGTTTCAAAAGTAGGTCAAATATTGTCTCCATTTTAATCTTCTTCTCCAACCTTCTACTCGGAACACTCTCTCATGGTAGAGGCGAGGTCGAGCTCGAAATCCCTTATGGTTACGCCGGGTCGGCAAGCGGCGGGGGCGTCCGAGCGGACCGAGTGTGTGCCGCGAAAAGACGTTGTGGCTCCCGGAGAATAAACTTTGGTTGGGCGTGGCTAATTCGCGAACGTCCGCCAGATAAGCTTAACCGGCGGACGATCCGACAAATGCGATTAACAATTAATGGAAAGTAATGATTCCCGCTTTTTTCCCTCTTAGGAAAAAAAAGTAAAACATTTTTTTAAAACGGCTATAACTCTTGAACGGTGTATCCGTTTTTAATTCCGTCTGCACCGGTGTGTTCTACGCGATGAAACGAACAAAACTAGATCCCACTCGACTATGTTTTGAAGATTTTTTTTAATATCAATTGTTATGTTTTATAAGTTATACACTATAAGTTATAAGTATATGTTTGACAGTACATCTTGTAGTTTGGTCTTTTCGTTATGTTACGTAAGTTATACAAGATAAGTTATATGTATATGTTAGACAATACATCTTTTAGTTTGGTCTTATTATTATGTTCTATAAGTTATACACTATAAGTTAGACAATACATTTTCTAGTTTGGTCTTATTGTTAAGTTCTATAAGTTATACATATAAGTTAGATAATACATATTATAGTTTAGTCTTATTATTATATTTTATAAGTTATACACTATAAGTTATACATATATGTTAGACAATACATCTTGTACTTTGGTCTTTCATTTATGTTCTATAAGTTATACGTATATGTTTGATGAAAAACATCTTCTAGTTTAGTCTTATTGTTATGTTTTTATAAGTTATACACTATAAGTTGTATAATATAAGTTATACATATATGTTAGACACTACATCATCTAGTTTTGTCTTATTGTTATGTTCCATAAGTTATACACTATAAGTTAAAATTATAAGTTAAACAACACATGTTGTATAGTTTGATCTTTTTGTTATGTTCTATAAGTCATATAATATAAGTTATACATATATGTTAGACAAAGACATGTTGTAGTTAGGTCTTATTGTTGTTCTATAAATTATACACTAAAAGTTATAATGTATATGTTACATAGTACATCGTGTAGTTTGGCGTTCCTATTATGTTTTATAAGTTATATAATATAAGTTATACATGTATCTTAGACAATACATGTCATAGTTAGGTCTTATTGTTGTTCTATAAATTATACACCATAAATTAATACGTATATGTTACACAATACATCTTTTAGTTTGGTCTTTTTGTTATGTTCTATAAGTTATATAATATAAGTTATACACATATGTTATACAAGACATGTCATAATTAGGTCTTATTGTTGTTTCATAAGTTGTTTGGTCTTTTCTGTTATGTTCTATAAGTTATATAATATAAGTTATACATATATGTTGGACAAGAAATGTCGTAGTTAGATCTTATTGTTGTTTTATAAGTTATACGTGAATAGGTTATACGTATATGACTTATTACTATTTTAAAAGTTGCTTTTATTTGATCTCCCCACCCATTACTATCCCTATATACCACTGTCCCCCGAATGATTTATGTCTCTAAAAAAAAATGAAAAAAAAAAAAATCGTGAAAAAAAATACCGTAACTTAAGGCAGCCAAAAGAGAATGAATAGAAAAGGAAAAAAAAAAAAAAACATGCTTTACCAAATAAGGAAAGTGGTGGGATTTGTTTATTCCCAAAACAAAATCTGAAGCCCTGTCCCCATCGTCCGCCAGTTAAGTTGCCCAGCGGACGACCGCGAAACATGTTTTTCGGGGAGGGACATCCGTTTCCGCGTTTCGGCCATTGACTTGCCCTCCTCGCGAACGCTTGTGGTGTCCAAATGTCCCATCCCAATACTCGTATTCCATAAGTAAAGAATTTAATTTACCGGAATAAATAAGCATGACTTTGCTTGGCTAAATTGATGACGTTGGATGAGGCACGGGGACGCGGTGAGTGCTGACGTTGCTTCGTTTGTCTGAATCCGTCCTGTCGTGCACAAGACGAAATTGACCTCACAAGAAGCACAACGCTTGTAAATCTGTATCAAGCTGAGTTCTTCGTTCTACAAAAACAACTCTAAACCCTAAACCCTAAACCCTAAACCTCTAGCACATTTTAACGGAGTGAATATAACCCAGAAAATTATAATATCATAGACACCTTAACTCCCCTCGCTTCGTCTCCTCGCGGGGGCGGCACGAGGCCCCCGTCTGCCCCAATAGGGACTGGCCGTGATTACTCCTCCTCATCGGCGGTGGTGGCTAGCCGGGGTGCCCAAAAAGGCCTCCCCTACGCTCCCTCCTTCCACCATTTTGCTCCTCCACTGCCGCTCTCTGACTCCGACGTTGAGGGGTGGCCGACCAGCTACATACGGTGCTTCGGTGGCTGGATCTGGAGGGCAGCATGCAAGCAGATTAGTGGTCCATGGTTGTATCTGACGCCTCTCTTGCAAGGGCGGCATGGCTACATTCTCAAGGCCAAGCGACATCCGACAGACCGTGGCGAGCGTGTGGCTGGCCGAGACTGGAGCAACCGTGTTTGCAACAGTGGCGGCTCGCTCCTCACCTCCCCTATCTCCCTGTCGGCCGGAGATCGGGCCGCCTCTTGGCCAGGTTGATGCGGCTGCGCCGCTGGTCGGGGTTGGAGCTGCTGTGTAGGCGGCAAGTTCAGTAATCTGGATTTCCGCCTCCTAAGGGCTTCGGCCTCTCAATACAGACAGCCGTGGACGTACGCACACCCGAGATCCCTGCACTGGCGTATGGACGGGGTCACGGGGCGGAGGCTGCATTCTGGGGCCATGTCTGCCAATGCGTGGCAACGGGCCATGTTGTTCCCATCGGCACACGCATTGTTGCGGGTGGGCTACCGTGGAGACGTACAATTTCTAGGTGAAAACCATGGTCGGTTTTCCGGGCTGGCGGCGGTGGCACAACCACGCCATGTACCTTCTTGATGGTATCATTGAAGATGTTGTTAAAAACATACTCATGTGCTTCTTCCAGCGTTGTTGGCATTTGTGGATATCAAGGTCCTCCTGGAGGCATAGTTGTTGCATCGATGTTGCCCATCTCCTGTCGCTTCTGCCGGAGTCGCTCCTTCCTATGCCTGTGTTGTGCTTAATGCTCATCTTCACACTATTTTGTCCAACTTAATTGATGTTGTCGCTGATGTTTATTCTTTGACGGATGCTTTGTCGTTGTTGATGTTCGGGCGGATGCTTTGCTGCCATGTTGCTTCGGGTGTGCCCCTCCCTCTTGCCGGTGAGCTGTGGGTGTGATGGCCCCCTTCTACACCCCACCCTGGCAGATGCTTTGCTGCCATTTTCACGCGGGCGTGTTTAGGTTCCTAATCATTCTCTTGGTGGTTCTCTGACCAACATTACGGGTTTTTCCATGGTGCTTTGTGTTTGCATTCTTACGGCTTCTCTTCTGTTTAATTAAATACGTGTGAAGTCGTGTTCGGAAAAAATTACTTTAGTGCAAGAAAAAGGAACGGAATAAAAACTTCCTCGCCCTTTCGGTTGAAAGCTTGCCGTGCACGATTCGCCAGAACATTTTTTTTTTAAAAAAAGCTTGCCACGCACCAAGCCGCTTGCCAACGGCTGCCAAGGAGATGCTTCAGTTTATACCATGATTCTCATTCGACTCCCACTTCAAGGAATCAACAAGGATAGTTCGTGGAAACCTGTTGGTGTTAATCCGTATACAATCATTTCCTTTAAATAACATATAACATGGACTCGTCCCTTCACTCTACGGACCACGGACCAACGCCACACTACCACTCAAAGCTCTTGAGCTAGCTGGGCCGAGCTCGTAGTGGGAAACCAAACCAAGCATGGGCGACACGATATCGAAGGCGTCGAGACCGCGAGCGGAGGCCCGGCTCGCCGAGGCTACCCGTTCCGCACAACCGGGGGACTGCTCCACCGGCGATGGCACACGCATATGGGATGCGGAGGCCCGGCTCGCCGAGGCTACCCGGTCCGTACAACTGTGGGAGTACTATGGCACACGCATATGGGATGCGAAGGCGGGCTGCATCAACAGATCCCTCCTCTCGGCGGTCGACGAGATCCTTCGCCTCAAGAAGATCCAGGCGTTCCCCGTAGCTTCCCCGGCTCACCCCTGCATGGACAGTGCCCTCGGTACCGCCATGTCGCGCCTCATGGAAGAGTTCCTCCTTCTAAGGATCTGGGACGCTTCCCAGCTTGAAGAAATGATCGCACTGGCATCCGCTGGAGTGTCGCTACCGTTCCACTTCGGTGTCAGCACCAGCACGGGGAGTACCACAGGGGACTTTAGCCTGAGCACCACCATTACCTCCGGCGGCAGCCGGTCTGACGTCTTACTAGAAGGCGAGTGTTTGGACCAATTCGATCTTATCTGCCCGGCAACCTTGCCTGTCCTCCATGAGATCGCGCTGCGGGTCATCCATGCCGGCAGCGAAGAAGAGCTGCTCCAAACATTCACCAGGGCTCCCTGCGTGGTTCTAGACAGGTGATTCTTTTACCAGTCTTCTTTTCAGTTTGGAGACATGCATGATATATGTGTACATTTTATATTAAAATTCTTGAACAATTCATTCTATGTTTCGTGATGTAACTTTACAGACTTGTTTTTGTTTTTTCTATTTTTTTCGAAAGCGCGTATTGTGCGCTGCGTACGCATTAAGGGAAATTTGTTTTTTATTTGAAATAAGAGAAATAAAATCCCAGTAGGGGACTGCCGCTCCTGTTTCCATCAAAACAAAAAAATTACTTGAACAAGTATTAAAGAAGTTTAACACCTATAATTACACGTTTTATTTGTATGATGCAATATAACCGGAGATATTCCTTGCGTCCATAAAGGAATGTAATTATATGATCTATGTTACTCAAAAAAATTTATGTCTTTAAATAAACTTATTTTAAAAAAATATATTTTATAATAATCAATCAAATGATACTAATTTTGTATCATGAATCTGGTCCTGTTTGGTTTAGGGACTTTTTAGTCCTTGAGACTTGAGACTAAAAAAAAAGTCTCTTTTAGTCCCTACCAAGTCTATTAGTCCTTAAAAGACTCTCTTGGAGACTTTTTTTTTTTTTTCATTAGTCCCTAGGACTAAAAAAAGTTTATTCCTTAGGGCACTCCCAATGGTGTATTAATGGTAGTTTCTATCTCTATTAAATGGCTTGCCAACTAAGCAAAATGATGATGTGACAGCCTAATTAATGAGGAAAGAGAGCAAAAATCATAGAAATGGTTTCTTCATGGAGAAACCATGTCTACTCTTGACCCAATGCACAAGAAACCATGAATTTGCTATTGGGGAGAAACCACTAGTTTCTATGGGGTTAATGCAACTCTCCCCATTGGTGGAATTGGGAGAGAGAAAGAGAAAATAATTATTACTCGAAGAAACTACCACTGTGAAGAATGGTTTCTATAGGTGATTTCTTTTGCTATGAAAAACGTGTCAGTTTCTTTCATTGGGACTGCCCTTAGGAACCAAACAGGACTACCCCCTCCATTCCGACTTAACCAACGTGCACCCGTTTCCTGAATCGGCCACAATACGAGCCCGGTAGTAGTACTAGAACCAACACGCAGTCATTACTCCATACACTCAATTCGAAGCGACACATCACTATTGTAGAAACGGATTACAGCGCTGGTTGGGAATCCCCTCTAATCACAGTTTCTCGACTGGCATTGTCAATCCCGGATTAAAGGCCCCCTAAGTCCCGTTTCGGCGCTGCCATGTAGGACACCTTTAATCTCGGTTGGTTATACCAATGGGGACAGAAAGTACCTTTTTTTTTTTTTACATTCTTTTTGCAATGAATTGTTCGCATGTATAAGAGTGAAACTTATTACGTAAGAGCTTGTATATTACAATGATCAATGCTCCAATAACTTTTTTTTTCACAAGCAGGCATATGTGCCTGTATTTTATTAAGAGGGAAGAAGAGGTCGAAAGACCAATAGTACAAAGCTTAGGTCGTACATGCGAGTAGCCTTGACCAACCACAACAGACCCTAGCTACTGGACTTCAAAATGTTTATTACATAAGCAAACGATTTTGCGACCACCGAGCAGTGATGACTGCCAAGGTATTGTAGCCCGCCTGACACCACAGCTCTCCCTCAGTAATCGCCGCCTGACGGATCGCTGCTAAAGGTGAAGCCACTTGGTTGAACACCCTGTTGTTTCTCTCCTTCCACACATATGCTCCAATAACAATGAATACACCATATTTTCAGAACAAATTAGAATACATTGTATTCTTAGAACAAATTATTGGATACTCTTGGAGATACTCTTATAATTCTTAAAACATGTTGATGTTATAGTAGAACCGATTGCGTCGTTCGAGCCGGGAACACGGGCGGCTCGTCCCACTCGCTGCCCAAACCACCTGCATCCACGCCCCTTGTCGTGAGCAGGGTAGCGGCGGGGCCATCTCGCTCGGCTCTCTTGCATGCATCCTCTTTCTCCCTCGTCTCGGTGGTTGCAGTTCTGTCGGCTTGCTTTGTTGTGACTGACGACAGTTTTAGCAAAAGCTTGGACGACGATGTCCATATTTATATACATCAGCATTTACATATTCAATTTTTAATCTTTAATGAATGCAAACTTGGCTCCAAATTGGAATTGGAATGCATTCTGACTGGTGATGATTGCGATATATGGGACAGGTTTTTGTCAATCCTTCGGCATGGTTGCTCGACGATGGAGGTCCTGATGAAGCGGTGGATAGCAGTGACCAAGCTTATCGGAAAGACCGTCGCCGCCATGCAAAGACAGTTGTATGCGCAGAACTCAGGTGCTTTTGACGGTTTCAGGGAAGAATACCTAATGGCTATCACAGAGAACCCCATCTCTATCCTGCTGGAGTTTGCGGACGGATTCACCAGCATCGCATCGTATGAGAAGCTCGTATATTTTCTCCAAGCGTATGAAGCTCTAAACAATGCTGCTCCGAACATCCTATTCTTGTTCAGTGGGGCACGCAAGGAGCTCATCTCTGAGAAGATACTAGGTGTCCTCACCAAGCTGGCTGGCTCGCTAAAGGATATGTTTAGCGGTCTCATAACTAAGATCGAAATCTATCCTAACACACCAAGTGCGTCTGACGTCGTCGGTGTACATCCCCTGACACGGTATGCCACGTCCTGGTTCCAGCAGTTGGTACCGTACGGCTACAGCATAGCACTGGACTTCATCCCCTACAACAACAATGGTGGACATGGACCCGGTGCTCCTGCCGGTGGCGCCGAGCATGTGACCAGGATGACGAGGATCGGCAGACTCATACTGGAGCTAGCCGACCTCCTGGAACAAAAACTTGACAAACTCGCGCTTGCCTGTGCGGACGCGGGAGGTTCGCCTGACCACTTCCTCATCAACAACCTAAGCTTCTTGTTAGAATATGCCAGGGAAGATGACTTGGCATCTCTGCTCGGGCAAGAGTGGGACCAACGACTTGGAAGCCGGCTTGAAGGGCTCGTTGAGAGGTACGTGGAGGCCTGCTGGGCTCCTGTAGTCGCTTGCCTGGACACAAGCGTGGGTGGTAGTCCGGCAAAAGCTCTAGAGAAGTTCACTGCCGCATTTGAGGAGATGATCCTAAGCCAGGTGGGCTGCAAGGTATGGAGTTACACGCAGCGAGAGGCCCTGCGGAAGGCCGCAAAGAAAATGGTCGTTCCTGCTTTTACGGCGTTTCTGCAGAAGCACCCGAAGCTTGGAAAATCCATCAGTTACACGTCTGCCGATGTGGAGAAGTCGCTGCACTACCACACAGAGGACCTCTACCGAGAGCGGGTTCTTTTACCGAGAGCCCGCAGCCTAGCCCTCGGTAGAGTCTCCGTCTACCGACGACTTCTCTCGGTGGAGACGTTTCGCCGAGGGCTATCTCAGTAGCTCTCGGCAAATTGATCATAGTTTTCATTTTTTGTTTCTGTTTTTTTCCTTCCACCTTGACAAACAGAAATTAAAACAAGTCATATATATATCACATTCATACAAACTTGCATAATTTAAAATGTGCATAATCCATACAAACTTGCATAATTTAAAATGTGCATAATCCATACAAACTTGAATAATTTAAAACAAGTCGCTACAATTAAAAGATGTTCTGATGAGGACATCACCGCGCTGGACACGCCTACGCCACGGTCTTCCCCAAGTTGCAACTCATCTCCAACGTAGCTGCCACGTCACCCTCGGATTCAGCAGACACGTCGTCAATGTTTCGGTCGTAACTCCCTAATACGATATCGAAACGGGGCGATCTTGGACTCTATGGAAAGGGGATGATGACGCCGTTGTTTTGGATCTGATCCCAGCTCCAGATGGCCTGTGGATCATTATGTGTGACCACGGCAAGGTGCTGCGTCACCTGTTTTGGGCCAACCTGGCCATGTATCGAGTCAGGCCTTAAGCCCAAGTTGTGGGCGCCTCCGTGCTGGTCGCCCCCAACCCTAGCTTCCTTCTCCACGTTATAAACTCAGTAGCCGCCACTGGTTAGAGTCGGGTTTTGTTTAGTTTGAGTTTTCCTTCGAGAAACTTGATTGATTCATTGTAATCGTGAAGATTATTCCGCTTACAGCAATCCAGGGCCCCCGTTCTTGTTCTTCACACATGTGGCGATTAGTCCTTTTGTGATCCGAGCTCGAACCCCATTAATTCCGTTCGTCTTCAGAACAAATTAGAATACATTGTATTCTTAGAACAAATTATTGGATACTTTTGGAGATACTCTTATAATTATTAAAACATGTTGATGTTATAGTAGAACCGATTGCGTCGTTCGAGCCGGGAACACGGGCGGCTCGTCCCACTCGCTGCCCAAACCACCTGCATCCACGCCCCTTGTCGTGAGCAGGGTAGCGGCGGGGCCATCTCGCTCGGTTCTCTTGCATGCATCCCCTTTCTCCCTCGTCTCTGTGGTTGCAGTTCTGTCGGCTTGCTTTGTTGTGACTGACGACAGTTTTAGCAAAAGCTTGGACGACGATATCCACATTTATATACATCAGCATTTACATATTCAATTCTTAATCTTTAATGAACGCAAACTTGGCTCCAAATTGGAATTGGAATGCATTCTGACTGGTGATGATTGCGATATATGGGACAGGTTTTTGTCAATCCTTCGGCGTGGTTTCTCGACGATGCAGGTCCTGATGAAGCGGTGGATAGCAGTGACCAAGCTTATTGGAAAGACCGTCGCCGCCATGCAAAGACAGCTGTATGCACAGAACTCAGGTGCTTTTGACGGTTTCAGAGAAGAATACCTAATGGCTATCACAGAGAACCCCATCTCTACCCTGCTGGAGTTTGTGGACGGATTCACCAGCATCACATCGTATGAGAAGCTCGTATATTTTCTCCAAGCGTATGAAGCTCTAAACAATGCTGCTCCGAACATCCTATTCTTGTTCAGTGGGGCACGCAAGGAGCTCATCTCTGAGAAGATACTAGGTGTCCTCACCAAGCTGGCAGGCTCGCTGAAGGATATGTTTAGCGGTCTCATTACCAAGATCGAAAGCTATCCAAACACACCAAGTGCGACTGACGTCTTCGGTGTACATCCACTGGCACGGTACGCCACGTCCTGGTTCCAGCAGTTGGTACCATACGGCTACAGCATAGCACTGGACTTCATCCCCTACAACAACGGTGGACATGGACCCGGTGCTCCTGCCGGTGGCGCCGAGCATGTGACCAGGATGACCAGGATCGGTAGACTCATATTGGAGCTAGCCGACGTCCTGGAACAAAAACTTGACAAACTCGCGCTTGCTTGTGCGGACGCGGGAGGTTCGCCTGACCACTTCCTCATCAACAACCTAAGCTTCTTGTTGGAATACGCCAGGGAAGACGACTTGGTATCTCTGCTCGGGCAAGAGTGGGACCAACGACTTGGAAGCCGGCTTGAAGGGCTCGTTGAGAGGTACGTGGAGGCCTGCTGGGCTCCTGTAGTCGCTTGCCTGGACACAAGCGTGGGTGGTAGTCCGGCAAAAGCTCTAGAGAAGTTCACTGCCGCATTTGAGGAGATGATCCTAAGCCAGGTGGGCTGCAAGGTCTGGAGTTACACGCAGCGAGAGGCCTTGCGGAAGGCTGCGAAGAAAATGGTCGTTCCTGCTTTTACGGCGTTTCTGCAGAAGCACCCGAAGCTTGGAAAATCCATCAGTTACACGTCTGCCGATGTGGAGAAGTCGCTGCACTACCACACAGAGGACCTCTACCGAGAGCGGGTTCTTTTACAGAGAGCCCGCAGCCTAGCCCTCGGTAGGGTCTCCGTCTACCGACGGCTTCTCTCGGTAGAGACGTTTCGCCGAGGGCTATCTCAGTAGCTGTCGGCAAATTGACCATAGTTTTTATTTTTTGTTTCTGTTTTTTCCTTCCACCTTGACAAACAGAAATTAAACAAGCCATATATATATCACATTCATACAAACTTGCATAATTTAAAATGTGCATAATCCATACAAACTTGTATAATTTAAATTGTGCATAATCCATACAAACTTGCATAATTTAAAACAAGTCGCTACAATTAAAAGATGTTCCAACTACAACTTCACTGCAAGTTCTACGGCAACCGCCAGAATTGTGCATATAACTCGATGAAGTGTAGGTCACCGATCTTGAGTGCACAGATCTCCGAAATATGGTACAACGTTCTCACTAATGCATCCTCCTTTGCTTCACAACTTCGACGACATGGTGTACTCACGACAGTTAACCGTCCTGGGCATGTCTCTGGGTCATTCCACTGATAGACACCCACCTTTGCCTGATATCCATTTGTAGTGAGTGTTGGCACTGGATTAGCCCATTTCCAAAGATAACCCAATTGAGCCAATGTCTTGCTAGATGATATAAGCTAGATGATAAATTAACATGCCGAGATCACCACATCATTTGTAGATATAAGCTAGATGATAAATTAACATATCGAGATTACCACATCATATTGGTTTCTCTGAGCCCTGTTTGCAGCGAATCTCACAACATTATGACTCATGTTCATACTATTAGCTGCCATCATCTGTGGGGTTCGCACCTGCCCCCTTGGCCTTCGCAACCGAGGGTTGCGGGAGAGGGGGCGAGGGCTTACCACAGGAGAGGCACAGGAATGAGCAAGTGGGGAGAGAGTCCCCTTCCCCCTTGGCCTTAGGGTTGTATTTATAGAGGGGGTGGAGGGAGTACATTTTCCATCCGCCCCCTTGGATTAGAGATTTACAAGCGAGCCCTCACACTAGTTGAGTATTGGGCCTTTTACAAGGGGAAGGGTGGTGCACCGGCACCCCTACCCCCAACAGCAGGCCCTTAGCTACTAGGGTTTGGCAGGATACAACAAGACCTAGTCGCTAAACAGGAAAAGGCCCATGAATACAAGCTTTACCTAGATGGCGAAGGCCGGAGGATATAGTACAACGATGAAGTGTTGGTTGATTGCGGACCCCCCCGCCTGGCCTCTGCCCTTCTTAGTTGTTGCGAGGGTCTTTGTCAGTTCGGGGGTGGCTCTTCCTTGCTCGGGTAGTCGCGGTTGTGGAGGTCGCAGTTCCCGGTGGTTCTGGTTGTTGGACGTAGATGTACTGGAGAGTTGCCGCAGGAGGCCGATGACGGATCGAATGTTGAGGCCGAGGTCGATGATGTTTTTTTTTTGACAACAGAGGTCGATGATGTTGGTCCGACTCGATTCAGCTGCAAACGGTGGTATCGAAGTCACCGCGATCGATGGCGAGCCCCGTGTCGAAGTGTTGGCGAGGGTGCAGTCGGTGTTGAAGTCAAGGCGAGGGTGCGGATGTCGCCGACGGTGCCGGCGAGGCCCTCGCCGAAGTCGAGGCGAGGGTGCGGATGTTATCGCTGGTGCCGAGGCGAGGCCCTTGTCGAGGTCGAGGCGAGGGTGTGGATGTCGTCTTAGCGCAGTTGAAATTGCCGATGTCGTCGAACGTAGGTAGACGCCGGAGTTGCCCGTCTTTCCTACTCCGACTCATGAGTGGCGGGCAAGACATTTCCTTCAGGTTGGATTGGTTCCCCCAATGCAGCCCCTAGCCCCTTCTTGGCCGGTGCTTATGAGTAGGAGGGGGTTTCGAGGCTAGTTGTCGATGTTGTTGGCGATGGACTTTCGAAGAAGCGAAGCTGATGTTGCTGAGGTCGGAGGCGAGCCCATTTGCCGAGGCAAGGGCGTGGTTGATGTCGCCCAAGTTGAAGGTGAGCTCCTCGTCGAAGATGTTGGTGAGGCGGTGGTCGACGTTGCAGAGGTCCGAGTTGAAGTTGAGGCAAGTCCCTTGCCGTAGTCGGGGCGAAGGTGCAAATGTCAGCATCGGTGTTGAGGTGAGCCCCTTGCTGAATTCGGGGTGAGGCCAATGTTGAGGTCGAAGGCGCGGGTGCGTAGATGTCGTTGCTGTAGTCGAGGCGAGCCCCTTGCCGATCCTCTTGGCGAAGGTGTGGTTGGTGACGCCGAAGTCGGAGGTCAGCCCCTCCCCAAAGATGTTGGCGAGGGTGTAGCTCAAGTTGCCGATCTCGTCGAACGTGGGTAGACGCCCGGGTTGCGCGCCTTTCCTGCTCCGACTTATGAGTAGCGGGCAAGACGTTTTAGGTAGAATTGGCCTCCAATGCTGCCCCCTAGCCCCTTCTTGGCCGGTGCTTATGAGTTGGAGGTGAATGCGTGGTCGAAGTTGCCGAGGTCGAAGGTGAGAGGGCCCTTTGCCGAAGCTTTGTTGATGTCGCCGAAGTCGAGGGTGAACCTTTCGCCGAAGGTTTGTTGAAGTCGCCGTAGTCGGAGGTGAGGCCCTTGTAGAGGTTGGATTGATGTCGCGAAGGTGAAGTCGACGTCGCCGTAGTCGGAGGCGAGGCCCTTTGCCGAAGATTTGTTGATGTCACGAAGGTGATGTCGACGTCGCCGTAGTCGGAGGCGAGGCCCTTGTAGAGGTTTGGCTGATGTCGCGGAGGTGATGTCGACGTCGCCGTAGTCGGAGGCGAGGCCCTTGCAGAGGTTTGGCTGATGTCGCGGAGGGGATGTCAATGTCGCCGTAGTCGGAGGCGGGGCCCCCTGCGGAGGTTTGGCTGATGTCGAGGAGGTGATGTCGACGTCGCTGTAGTCGGAGGCGAGGCCCTTTGCCGAGGGTTACCGAGCCGGGGCGAAGTCGATCGCCGCGCCCGAGGGGCCAATCCTTGTGCTTTCCTCGTTGCCGATGAGGACTCGGGTGCCACCACCCAGCCCCTTTCGGCAGAGGTGTGTCCTTGACATTGCTTTCTTCAGGGATAACTCCTGCATGCATTGATTGTAGGAATTCATATTTATATCGAAGGCGGTGAGAGTTTTTCCACGGCGACGCCCCACACACTTTTTAGCGAGGCTCGCGTTTAAATCGGAGGTAGTGAGAAAAACTTTTTCGCAGCGACGCCCCCTATTCTCTTTAGCGAGGCTCACATTTAAATCGGAGGTAGTGAGAAAAAAACGTTTTTCAGCCGACGCCCCCTATTTCTTTAGCGAGGCTCGCATTTAAATCGGAGGTAGTGAGAAAAAAAAATTTCTGCAGCGACGCCCCCTTCTCTTTAGCGAGGCTCGCGTTTAAATCGGAGGTAGTGAGAAAAACTTCTCCACGGCGACGCCCCTATTCTCTTTTAGCGAGGCTCGCATTTAAATCGGAGGTAGTGAGAAAAACTTTTTTCGCAGCGACGCCCCCTATTCTCTTTAGCGAGGCTCGCATTTAAATCGGAGGTAGTGAGAAAAACTTTTTCGCATGCTCAGAGGTGCGAGTTTCTACGAGCTGTTGTCGGAGGTGCTAGGGTGCCCGACTTCTTGTTTATGCTGGAAAACATAATTTTTTTCAGCGGAGGTTTGGGCGAGCCGGGCGAAAGTCGACTACTTCGCTCCGAAAGGGCCAATCCTTGAGCCCTCCCGCATCGTCGATGAGGGCTGGGTGCCACCACTCAGCCCCTTTTCGACGGAGGTCAGTCCTTGACACTTCTTTGTATCCGGGGAAATTCCTGCATGCATTAATTGGGGGTGTTGCCTTATTGAAAAAATTTTGCGACCCTTCTTCGCAGGGAAAAGGGTGCAGCCCCTAGTGTCTCATAATGTCTTACTCAACCCCCGGTTTTTCATAATGGGCTCATGTGAGTAGTCCCGCAACAAGAAGTTATTTTCAAACATCGAAAAATCATAAGTTTACTTTTGCGAGCCCATATCGTAATTGCCGGGCGCCCGACTTTTTTGTTTGCCTCCGCTGCTCATACTCGGAGGGTGGGGGGCGTCTTCTTTGCGAGCCCCCCCGCGGAGGTGCCGGGGGTGCCCGGCTTCTTTGCGCCTCCGCGTTGCTCATACTCGGAGGGCGCGGGCGTCTTCTTTGCGAGGCCCCCGGCGGAGGTGCCGGGGTGCCCGGCTTTTTGCGCCTCCCGCGCTGCTCATACTCGGAGGGCGCGGGCGTCTTCTTTGCGAGCCCCCCCGGCGGAGGTGCCGGGGTGCCCGACTTTCCTCCGCACCGCTGCAGCGATGGGGGTTGAGATGCTTATGAATGATGCTCATGGATGCAATGGTATGATGAATGCGAATGTATGATGCATGTATGATGAGTGCTAGCACAGGGATAAGTGCGAGGGTAAGTAAAACATTCTTATCATGAAGAATGTGATATTTGAGGCGCAAGCAAGTATTTATGAGGGTCAAGATAGACCAAATTTGATCCCTGCAAACACCAAGTTTTGTAATCAGATCATAACGGATGGTTTCGCATGACAAGTGCTTTCACAAGAGTAAGTGTGAAAGTGTTGAAGCCAAAACGGATGGTTTGGTTCCTGCAATATCAACTAAAACTGCAATGTAGCTTTCCATGTAAGGACCTGCAATATTGAGACATATTGCCCATCTGCAGCGAAGGTTGATTAGTACAACTACTAGGTAATTTTAAATTTTCATGCGGAGGTATAGATGTTGTGGTTGCGGAGGTGACCAAGGTGGGTGCGATGGTTATGAGATATTTGAAGAGAATGTTATCTTGTGAATGATGAGAAACCCGCAACCAAATACGGAGAAGTCCTAATAATAGGTTAGTTTGAGAGGGTAAGAATATACTCACAAAGTCTTGATAACCCGCATGTTGGCGCAATATAGTAATTTTGGTATTTCTAAAAACTTGAAATTTTCCTTTAGGATCCAAACAATTAAGGATGTTGCGAAGCTATTGCCAAACTGCATTTAATGAACATCGGTCACATTGCGAAGGTTGAGCACACAAGTGAAGGTTTTCCCATATGGGACATAAGAAGTCTCAGAGTGGGAGATAAGCGAAGGTATTGTCCCTCGGACAAGCATTGCTTATTGTTTGACATCCGTCATTCGAAGGTATAGTGCAGTAGTTGCTCGTGGATGTGGTGAAGGTAAGCTTACCTTGTGAAGGGTAGTGACCTGCATATTAGCATGTGGTTTATACTTTTGCGATGGGCTAAAAATTGCTGCCGATCATATTGTGAGCTGGTTTGACCAATGAGCTGGTCGATAAATGAAATCAATGCATGAGCTATGAAGATTCATTTATATATATTTTTTTTCAAGAGCACGCCAAAGCGCGTATTTCATTAAGCGTATAGAGTGTTACAAACCATGGTTGATCCGGTAACACGACGATTACAATTCAATCACCATCCCTACTTCTACCGGATCTTACAACAACGATTACATTGGAGTAAACTTGCTACGTGAAAGAGACAAAGAAAGCAAGCCCTAACTAGTAGGCTAAGAAGGCCTCCTCTTCTTCAATCCCCGCCATGTTGAGGTCCATGGCCGAAAGATCGATCCCACCACCTAGCGGGGCCTCAAAACAACTCCTCTTTTTTTATCGGTCATCTTACCCCCCCGAACGCGGTCACGAAATTCTGCCCGATAACCGAGTCCACGGCATCATCGTCGACCTTCTCGCCAAGCTTACGAAGCAACACCTTCTCGCGCCGAACCGTTGCATTGGGGGCACGCGGTTTAGCGCAATCGTCCACTCCTCCGCGAGAGTGGACCGACACCGGCGTCGGGGAGCGGCGCAGCGTAGGTCCAGCCTTGATTAGAGGAGTGGCAAGGGGATGCAAAGCCTTGCCTCCAACTCCTCTCGACCGACAACATCACGGGCTGAACAACATCATCGGAGGAGGGCACGCCAGGCGCACCATCAATGTCTACACTGGGCGTAGGCAGACTGACCGTTGGCACAATGTCAGCAACCATGGGTGCAGGAGAAGCTGGTGGTGCGGCGTCAGGAGCAGCTGGAGTGCCTGCTGCCACGGAGTCCTCGGTCATGACCACGGTCACCTCCGACGCTTCCGCATCCGCGAAGCAGAGTTGGGTCGCACGAGGCGGCGAGGGGGGCTCTTCCAACAGTACCTGGGCCTCAAGAGGTGTGGGTGACGTAGTAGACGTGCGCGCAGCGAGGGAGGCCGTGAGCTCATCGATCATCGGATCGACCCAGACGGGAAGCTCCACACCACCACACGCCCCCAGCGCAAGCGGGTCAGCCGGGGCGACGATGTTGCCGGCGTAGCCACGAGCCACGATGATCTCGCGGCTCAGCTCGCCAACAGTAGCGGGAGGTGTAGGAGGCCATACGAATCCTCCACCAGTCGAGGCCCACACCAGCACCTCATCTGCGGGAGACGGCGTTGGTGTAGGTGCCCCATGCTGCAGCGAAGGCTCCTCCCGTGGTGGCGGAAGAGGCGACGCGGAGGGGCCCGGGTCAGCCGACAACTGTGGCGTGGCCTGCTCGCGGTGGGCACACGAGGTCGAGCAGCTGTTGGCCCTAACCTTCGGCCCCCGCAGTGGGCAAAGGCGTGCCCGATGGCCCTCGCGCCGGCCGCAGTTGCGGCAGCGCGACGCGAACCCGCACCGCCCTTGACGTGCCCCTCCCGAAGGCAGTTGAAGCAGAGACCAACAAGGTCCTTGGGCACTGGCCGCGACAAACATGGACGTGGAGGAAGCTGGCGACGATGACGGCGGCTGTGAACCTCCCGGTACCCATCCGCGTCGGGCTTAGAGGAGAGGCGCGGATGTGCAACAGAGCGCAGCCACGAAGGGCGGGGAGGCTCCACCGTGGCCGAGGACCTGCCCCAAAGGAGCCTCCCCAGCAATGACGACGTGACGGCCGGGCGAACGCGGCGCCTGCCGACGGCGCCAAGAGTCGATGCGGGTGTCCGGGGACCTAGGCGTTGGGGAGCCGGGACTCGCGGCGTCGCCCGTGGCCCAAGGCGCTGGAGGGCGGGGACCCTCGCAACCCCGGCAACCGTCCCCGCTACGCACCTGGCCACAGCCATGGCCCTACGTTGTCGACGCTTCCTGGCCATGGAGATGGGACATGCTGGGTGCTCCTCCTGGGTGTTGTCCGAGCCTGCACCCTGCCCTGCCACCTGCGCCGTGCTAGCCGACAGCAGCTGGGGGGCTGGGACGCCGAGGCCCCCCGTCCTGGTATGGCCGTCTCAAAAGTTAAGCAAGTAAGCAAGCACATCGTAGGCCATAATAAGAAACTTTGCTGAACTAGGTGCTGGATACTTAGCTCTCTTGTTGATTGGTCCCTTCGCGTGGGATGAGCAGCTCCCTGGAGGCGCGAGAGGTACTGGCTAAGGGTGCAGCAGATGAGGCTTTTGGCGAGGGAGGCTCCGCTGCCCGGCCGGCGAGGGTAGCTCCGCCCGGCTACGAAGGCGTTTCGCTGCCAGAGTTGCTCCACGCCGATGGAGCCGCGTAGGCCGGAGTTTGTGGGAGCACTGCAGAGTAAAGGAGACGTGGGCAGATGGCTATGGCGCATAACGAGCGTACCATCGCGACTCGTACGCCGCGGAGGTTGGAAAACCTGTAGCAAAGTGGCTTGTGGCTTCGCATGCAGATGAAGGTTAGTTCATGAAAACGGATGCTAACAAGAACTTTGCTTGGATGAAAACTACTTTCCTGCAGATAAGTATTTCAAAAAATACGTGTGTAAATTTGGGTGTTGCGAAGGTACCAGGCGCACGCGTTGTGGCTTAGCCTTGACGTGGCTGTAAGCACCAGTGCCCTCAAGGCCGGCTGGGTGGGGCTGTCCGGACTCGTGGCAGAGGTATCGGAGGTGCTATGCCGATCCAACCACAGTGTGTTGTGGCCGTCCATAGCGGAGGTAGCGGAGGTGCCTGGTCTCCACGCGGCCGAGTACCTGCGCGCTCCGCGCGAATGTGTTGCCCTGCAGGTGTGTACATCGCTGCAAGCTTGGGTATATGGTGCGTCCTATAAAAAAGTGCCGGAATACTTCGATATACAAGTGCGTTCATCGAAGGACAAGAATAATCATTTGAAAGCACAAGTAGAAATGCGAAGTTTGATGCTTTGGCATATTGTATATATACGAAGGTAAAAATAGTGCACGTGGAGAGGACTCACCAGGGGGTTCAGAACCTGCAACACAACGATTTAGTTTGCCTCGCAGGTAAGGTTAGTTTGTAAATACAATAACTTATATTATGTTGGCCCAGATTTTTCCTCTTGCTTTTTGGTAAAGCTCGGTGTGTGGACACGCTCAACATGGCTGCACAGATCACTAGATTTCCACCAGCGAGGGTACCAAACAGGCTTTGTGAATGCAGCATGGCCGCGGAGGTTCGCAAAAAATAACTAATAAGTGAGCAGGTGCTGATAAGGTTTATTTTTTTTCACTTAAAAAATATGTGTACATATATGACCGGCTGCAAGCTGCAAAAAATCGACTCTTTGCCGTAAGATACCTGCGAGGGTTTTAACACTTGTCTCTGCAGGCGGCAGATCCTTAGGCGAGCCACCTTCGCGCAGATCTCAGCACCTGGGTGAGCTTGCTCGTGCATCTAGGGATGTCCGCGCCTGGCGTCGGACGGGCCTTCGCTGGGAGTGACTACGAGCACGAGCCATGGCGAGTGGCGTGTATAATTTATAAAAGAGTATGGGTGTTTGGAGTGCTTATCTAGTTCTTCCTGTCGGGGGTGACCCGGGCAACCATGGTGAGCGAACGAGCAGACCGGCGCCCTCAAGTTTCTTCGCGATGCGAGGGTCGCCCTGCCCGGCAGTGGCGAGGGTCCGGCGATGGTTGTTTGGACGCTACGAGGGTCGTCGACGGATCCTGCACCCTCGCGAGCCGTTGCTGGCTCGCGGTCGCAGACTTGAGGGACGCCCTGCGGTGGTTGTGCTGGCGACGGGGCGACCATGCGCGCTTGCTCTGTGACGGGGGCGAGGTCAGTGTTGTTGAACCTGGCCAACGATGGGGAGCGGCCTTCCCTTGGACGCCTCGAAGATGTGCTTGCCGCCGACCCCTTGCCCCGGACCCGGTCGTCGATGTACGTGTGCGTTGCGCCGAGCGGGATCTTGTCGCGGAGGTCCTCTGGGAGAGGTCGTAGGAGCGATCGACGTTGGCGAAGTCCCGTTGCAGCGCGAGCCGAGGCTTGCTTGGACCCGACCTGGGCTGCCCCAGGCCGTATTTGTTCGTGGTTAATTCGGAGACCTTGCCGGCCGCTAGCAGCTTTGTGGGCGCGCTCGAAGTGCCTGGATTAAAACTGGGCAGGGCTGTACCTTCGCTAGGTTGTTAGAAACAAAAAGCTCTGTGCGAAGGGTAGGACAGCTTACAAATGTTACAGAGAGTAGCCAAGATTCAAGGCCTATAATAATCTCTCGTCGCAGAAAGTGATGCGTCGTTGTAATACTTATTATCTGGCTTAAAGCACGAGGCGAATCAATCGGAGGTCACCGGCGAATCGATCGGAGGTCACCTGCAACAAGCGCGGAGCCGCAATATCGACGAGGGTGATTTTGCCCAACCACGAGATAGAGCGACGAGGCTGGTCTTCCGTCGCTGCTTGTAGCCCCTGGCCAACGCGACGGTGGCCGCAGAAGAGCAGCGTACGTGCTGACAAATCAAGATGGCCGGTTAGCGCTCCGACGCGAGGGTGTGGCATCTGCAGGTGTCATTTATCTGCAGTCATCTGATATTAGTATATATGCGTGTATGTATATGATTGGCCATGCAAATGTAGTATTATGATTTTTTTTTTATCCCACGGATTAAAAATTAAATGGTGCGAGGTTCAGCTTCCCTGGGTGTGGAGCCGAGTTGCGTCTCCACTCTCCACGCGGGTGCAGCGTGCATGTTTTCTCGTGGGAGCAACAACATGTAGATCAGCCACGTAGAGGTCAGGAGCTCCGCTAGCTCCGCATGGGCTCCTCCTCGCGGGGTCGGTCCGCGGGCAGCTGCCCATAGCGGAGGTGCTGGCCACCGTGGAAGTGGCTGCGCTCTCCACGTAAGGTCGGGAGTTACCCTTGCGGGTGCTTGCAATTTGCCTTTTGTTTGCTTCTAGTGCCGACGGCGGACAGGCGATGAAGCAAGTCGGAGCCTCGGAGGTGTGTTTCCCACACGTCACCTGGTTACGGCAGCCTGCCAAGGTACCTGCATTGCCTTACAAGCAACTTGCGACAGCAGAGTTATATTACGGACTCGCAAGCAAGGGTGTCAGTGAATGAACAAGTCAAGATGAACTTTTTCTCGTCGAGGCCTCGAGAGCTGTTTCGTCGGCGGAGGTAGCTCCGCTAGCTGTGACGAAGGTAGACTTTTTGTGACTGCTTTGTTTGTTCGAGCCCCACGTGCAGACCCAGAACGTGAACGTGGCACCGTTCCAGCTCTGGCGGAGGCCATCGTCAGAGCCACGCCTGGACCCTCGCAGCAGGCCGTTGCTTGCTTGCCCTGCAGAAGAGTAAAGAACCTACTGCACGAGTAAACGATCGGAGTCAGATACGTAACGATTCATGATGCGATAGTATTTGAACGGAGGTTGAAGCAGCGAGGGTGTAAGAATTTTGGTCGGCGAAGGTAAGTCCTCCCAGCTAAGAGAGAGTAGCGAAGGTAGTATTTTTCGAAGGGTGGCTTTTAGTATCGATCCCCACGGACGGCGTCAACTGTGGGGTTCGCACCTGCCCCCTTGGCCTTCGCAACCGAGGGTTGCGGGAGAGGGGGCGAGGGCTTACCACAGGAGAGGCATAGGAATGAGCAACTGGGGAGAGAGTCCCCTTCCCCCTTGGCTTGGGGTTGTATTTATAGAGGGGGTGGAGGGAGTACATTTTTCATCCGCCCTCTTGGATTAGAGATTTACAAGCGAGCCCTCACACTAGTTGAGTATTGGGCCTTTTACAAGGGGAAGGGTGGTGCACCGGCACCCCTACCCCCAACATCATCAATGACGAGAATGTAGATAGAGTGTACCCTTTTTCTTGAAGCTTGTGTACACATCCCATGACAACATATTTTTCTGCATTCGTGGCCTGGTCCGCAGGTGCTTTTAATCCTGCCTGTGAGATTCGTATAGGATTTCTACTTCTCGTCCTAAGAGGCGATGGAAAAGCTAATTCGACGTTGGATCTGTGGACCTAATTGACTATCAGGATCATGTTTGTGCTGGACAACCACTTCGTGAACCCCAAAGTACGAGAGAGCGTGTTTAAGCCAAGTGGTATGATCAATTGGCTGCAAAACATTTAAAAATCATATAAATGGTAAATATACATATACAAATGTACTTGACAAATTAATTATACAACTATAGTTATTTAAATATACTTACTATTACTGGAAAATTAGGCCTTATGGTGGGCAGAGAGCTTGAATCAGGGTCAAATCCCTGGCTCGTTATGTGGCCATTGAAACCTATAACTTCCGGCGGTGGAAGATTACGTCTATCCATCTAAGAAAAAGATATAGAAATTACTTTTTTTTTGTCAGTTAAATAGAAATATTTAATAGCCTTTTGTACCACAACAAATATTATTAAAAAAATCATAGCTATATATATACCACAACACAGATCGACGGCAAAGGCGTGGGCGTCGGCGCGGACGCCGGTGCGGACGGGCGGTGGACGCCGCTTGGGCTTCGGGCACGCCATGACGACCGTGCATAGAGTCGGGAGTCGAGGACGCTGGTGGAAGGTGTGGACGGGCGGTGGGCGGGCGAAAGAACAGCGCTGAAGCCTTGGCCTTGGCGCCGGGCGCGCTGAGAGAGCCTTGGCGGGGGGCATGGACGGGTGAGCACGGCGGTGACTGGTGAGCATGTGTGTGAATGAGAGAGTGGGAGGAGATGGTGTGCCACGAAAACAGATAAGCTCCGGCTCTGGATAGGATTTTACCGAGTGCCTGCCAGGGACAACACTTTCGGTAAAGCACTGTTCATGGGGCCCAAATTCCAGTCAGATTTTTTCAAGATTTGTTGAGTGCTATCTTGACCCTCGGTAGATTTAGGTCACTTTACCGAGGGCCTCTGTGCGGGGCTCTCGGTAAAAAGCCCCTTTTGCCGAATTCCTTGCTTCGGCTCTCTGTTAAATATCTTTTTTTTTTTTTTTTGAATTTGGCAACCATATTTTTATTGAAAAGGGGATAAAATAGGAGATAGAAATTAGGGTTTTCGAAAGACATATATCACATGCAACCAAACAATATTCACCAAATATAAATTAAATATGAAATGTAATGCATTAAAAACATAATGCTCGATGATTATGCTTAATGATGACATGTTTAAAATTTTAATTATAAATTAACATCTGGGATGTTACATGTCCGGACGCGCACGTCCGTCCGGATGCTATGGCTCCCGTAGAATAAATTTTGGTTGGGAGGGACGTCCGTTTCCGCGTTTCGGCCATTGAGTTGCCCTCCTCGAAAATGCTTGTGGTGTCCCAATGTCCCATCCCAATACTCATAATCCTCAAATAATATTATTCTACACCCCCACCATGGCAGATGCTTTGCTACCATTTCACGCGGGCGTGTTGAGCTTGTGATAGCCCCCTATGGTCGTGACGGTGAATTGTTAAATTTACGGTGGAGGGCCTCTCCCTTTCACTTTTCTTTCAGTTATGTTATCCTTTAGGTTCCTAACCATTCTTTTGGTGGTTCTCTAACCAACATTATGGGTTTTCCCATGGTGCTTTGTGTTTGCATTCTTACAACATCCCTTCTGTTTAATGAAATACATGTGAAGTCGTGTTCTCATGAAAAAATTACTTTAGTGCAAGAAAAAGGAACAGAATAAAAACTTCCTTGCCCTTTCGGTTAAAAGCTTGCCGTGCACAGCTCGCCAAAACATTTTTTTTTAGAAAAAGCTTGCCACGCACCAAGCCGCTTGCCAACGGCTTGCCGAGGAGATGCTTCAGTTTATTATACCATGATTCTCATTCGACTCCCACTTCAAGGAATCAAGGAGAGTTCGTGGAAACCTGTTGATGTTAATCCGTATACATATCTTACCAAAAACAATCATTTCCTTTAAATATTTTCTCAAAAAATCATTTCCTTTAAATAACATATATATAGCATGGACTTGTCGCTTCACTCAACCACGCACCAACGCCCACACTCCCACTCAAAGCTCTTGAGCTAGCTGGGCCGAGCTCGTAGTGGGAAACCAAACCAAGCATGGGCGACACGATATCGGCGGTGTCGAGAGCGCGGCGGAGGCGCGGCTCGCCGAGGCTACCCGTTCCGCACAACCGGGGGACTGCTCCACCGGCGATGGCACACGCATATGGGATGCGGAGGCCCGGCTCGCCGAGGGGGCGACGCTATGCGGCGCGACGCGCGCCGCTATCCGAACCGGCGCACGCCCTTCTTCTTCCTCGCGTTCGCCCCCGCCCTGCCGTCCCGCCCGCCGCCCGGCGCCCTAGGGCTCGCCGGGCTCCGGCGACCTAGGGGCGCGGCCCTAGCTTCGCCGGAGCTCCCGGCGAGCCCCTAGGGCGCCGGCGGCGGCCTCCGCCCCCCCCCCTCTTCTTCTCCAACGCCGGCGAGATCGCTGCCGCCATGGATTCCGGCGACATCCCCGCCGCCTACCCATGCCCACCGGATGGGGCCTGCCGGCCCGGCTTCGGCGGCGCCGCCGCCGCCCCGCTCCGCCCGGCCGATCCGCCACCACCGCCCAGCGTTCATGACCGCCCGCCGCCCGGCGGCCGGATTCTATACCCGGATTTCCTCCCGGAACCCTAACCGCCGCCGCCGCCCCGTCGTCCTCGCCGGGGGCCTAAAGCTAGGGGATGGTGGCTGAACCCTAAAGCTAGGGCGCGGCGGCGCCGCCTCCTCGCCACCGCCCGGCGGCGGCGCCCCGCCGCCGGCCGCTCCGCCCCACCCCGGCCCCCCTCCCCACGCCTCCCCCTCCGGCGCCGCGCTGCAGCGCCGCGGCGCTGGCTATGTATAAGGGCGGCGTGCGCCGTATAAGAATCGTGTCGCCCCGAGGCTAACCGTTCCGTACAACTGTGGGACTGCTCCACCGATGATGGCACACGCATATGGGATGCGAAGGCGGGCTGCATCAACAGACCCCTCCTCTCGGCGGTCGACGAGATCCTTCGCCTCAAGAAGATCCAGGCGTTCCCCGTGGCTTCCCCGGCTCACCCCTGCATGGACAGTGCCCTCGGTACCGTCATGTCGCGCCTCATGGAAGAGTTCCTCCTTCTAAGGATCTGGGATGCTTCCCAGCTTGAAGAAATGATCGCACTGGCATCCGCTGGAGTGTCGCTACCCTTCCACTTCGATGCCAGCACCAGCACGGGGAGTACCACAGGGGACTTTAGCCTGAGCACCACCATTACCTCCGGCGGCAGCCGGTCTGACGTCTTACTAGAAGGCGAGTGTTTGGACCAATTCGATCTTATCTGCCCGGCAACCGTGCCTGTCCTCCATGAGATCGCGCTGCGGGTCATCCATGCCGGCAGCGAAGAAGAGCTGCTCCAAACATTCACCAGGGCTCCCTGCGTGGTTCTAGACAGGTGATTCTTTTACCAGTCTTCTTTTCAGTTTGGAGACATGCATGATATACGTGTAGATTTTATATTAAAATTACTTGAACAATTCATTCTATGTTTCGTGATGTAACTTTACAGACTTGTTTTTTTTTTTTTTTTTAACTAAAAGCCCAGTAGGGGACTGCCCCTCCTGTTTCCATAAAAAAAAAAATTACATGAACAAGTATTAAAGAAGTTTACACATATAATCTAGAAGACGTTATATAGTTAATGATTAAAGATATGAATCGAATGTAGTTAAATGTGACACGTTTTATTTGTATGATGCAATATAACCGGAGACATTCCCTCCGTTCATAAAAAAATGTAATTATGTGATCTATGTTACTCAAATAAATTTATGTTTTAAAATAAACTTATATTATATAAGACTTAAACGGCTCATTCTTCCGTTCTGTCTCCGACGGCGGGAGCGACGATGAACCCACTAAGGCCCCGTTCGGTTGCTCAGGATCTAATCCTGGAGCTGATTGCTTCCAGCCCAGGAAGGAGTGGATCCATGCGTTTCACTCTATCCATGCCTGTAACCAATCCATGGCTGTAATCAATCCATGCCTCCACCATTAGCTGTTCGGTTAGGCAGGATTTGGTATGGAGAGCAAACAAGGGAGGCAGCAGCAAGCATATGTACCCGTGTACTACTGTCTTATATGCTCACTTATATGCTCCATCACAGATACACCACAAATTCAATATTCAATATTCTCCAAGCTCCAGGAATGATTACAGGTTTTGGTTACTGTTTAGCTGCCCGATAGAGCCTCTGCCACTGCATGCTGTGGCTGTTTTCTATAGATTAAAAGCAACACAATTTAATTGATTAAAATGAAAAGTATAATTAACAAAATTCCTGCCATACAACAGCACAGAGAAGAACCAATGGTGAGATCTCACGAGCAGAATACAGACTATTACTTATTATGAGCTCACTTGACACTACCATGATAACCGAAGTACTGGAGGTCGATGGATCATGATCGTGGAGCCACTGATGATGCAAGGTCGTTTGACCGTTTCCGAGCTTATAAAGGCATGCTCAACCCACGGCAAGATCTTGAAATCCAAAGCAAGCGCGCGCGCACACACACATTGTTGAAAGAGCATGGGCTTGGCAACTGGTTCGAGTGCTTCAATCATGACAAATACTGTTCCCCTGATGACCTGCAGAAGATGTTTATAAGTGTACGTACTACATCATACCATCAGAATAAATTGACAAAAATATTTCCATACCAAATCTACTTTAGGAGACATTTGATTGCATTCAGTTTGACTGACCAAGAAAGCTCAGTGCCTAACATGTTGTAGTCACAGTTCATCAAGTCTGCCCTGCAATATCATTGTCCACTACATCAGTGTTAGCAGTTTGCAAAACCATGCAATGATGACACCTCCAGTCTAAGTAACACGATGAAGATGACCACAACAACAATTCTGTGATGCAATGGAAGAAATAATTATGCAGAGAAAAACTATGAAGAAATAACCCATATATATGTTGTTGAATGCTAACCAAGTGCTATGTACTAGCTGAAGACATGCTGCTGAATGCCAACAGGGAAAAAAAATCAGAACAGGTTTCACTTTCCCAATGAAAAAATCTGAAGGCACCCATAATTATCGCCAATTATTAACTAGTACCAATCGGAGGAAAGGTTGCACTTTCCCAATTATTAACTAGTAGCAATCGCCAACACTGTTGCACTGCACTGAGGAGTAACTGCAACTACCGGTTGTTAATGGATCACCAAAACTCACTATATAAGAAGAGGTCTAGAATGAAAATCTGAAACTAGTTAAACAACAGTTTGATCCCACTATGATTCACATGGATTGGAATATCTGAACTAATGAAGCAAGTGGAACAGCACAGTACCAGTTTCATGACAATTCATTCTCTAGTTAGCTCATTGGATTCCTGAAAGTTACCCTCCCTATTAGTTTTATTCATATATAAGAACTAAATGAACACATATATGCTCGAGGAATACAACAAATTGACCATGTTATCAAATTCGTGAAAGCCATACAAAACTACAGTTGGATCTTGCCGTAGAGTACGTGCGTGCCCATCCGATGGATCGAGCCATGCACGGTGAACGGAACTAGAGCGAGCAGCCGGCGGCCGGACCCAACAAGCAAACATACGCATCAAAGCGATCGATCGAAGCTGGAGACTACGTACATTGAAGCTGTAAACTCAGAAGGAGCCGAACTGAACCGGTGGGCGTCGAGCGACCGGAGGCCGTCACCGCCGCCGTCGGCTGGTGGCTGCCAGCGACTGGAGGCCGGATCTTGCCGCCGCCGCCGTCCCAGCCCCAAGAACCAAGAAGGCAAGAACCCTAGAGGAGAGGGAAGGACGAGTGCTTTACCGGAGGGAAGGCGGCGGGAGCGTGGACGTCGGATAGAAGGAGGTCCCGTCGCCGTCGCCGCCGCGCCGTCCCCTCGCGTTGCAAGCCACGCCGTCTCCTCGCGCCGCCCTCACGCCTCGGCCTCGCGTCGCCCGCACGCGAGAGGATCGGATCCTGAGGGTCGGAGGTCAGGATCGTATCCGGGCCGGAACGAGGAGGAACGAGGCCGAACCATGTCTGTTTCCATTCCGGGTGACCCAAAACGAACGACCATTCCGGCCCAGGCCTGGTTGCAAACCGGGCCACTTCGTTCCGGCCGGAACCGAGGCCGTTCCAGGCCGTTCCGGGCCGAACCGAACGAGGCCTAAGTCCGGTTTCGTCTCTGCCAACCTAGATTGAATGGGATCTTCTAGTTCCAGTTCGTTTTATCGATCGGTACTAAATGAGGCTCTAGGCGCTGGCACATAGGACACCTTCAATCTCGGTTGGTTATACCAATCGGGACCGAATGTACCTTTGTTTTTCTTTTCTTTTACGTTTTTTGCAACGAATATTGTTCGCATATATAAGAGTGAAACTTATTAGAACAAGAATACAACATATTTTTAGAACAAATTAGAATACACTATATTCTTAGACCAAATTATTGGATACTCTTGGAGATACTCTTAATTCATAAAACATGTTGATGTTATAGCGAAAACGGTTGCTACCGTGGGGCTGCCTCTCCAGTGGTCAGGCGAGCAGGTCCCTTTCGGGACATCTATCTCGCTCCGCTCCGTCGCATCCTCTTTCTCCCTCGTCTTGGTGGTTGCGTTCTATTGGCTTGCCGTTGTGGCTTCTCAATTTTAGCGCCCGGGGTGACTAGATCCACGTGCTCATCGGCCGAACCCGAACCGGTCGCCGTGGCTGGTGCCTAGGCCTCGCCTCCCCACAACGCTACGCTGGTTTGCTTCCGTGCGGTGATGACCGGGGCTACTCACGGTCCTCAATGCGGGGGCAGCTCAATCCACACGGTGGTGATAGAATCCTTGGGATTGGGGGGCTGAGCCGCACGGAGGGCGTCCGGGCATGGCAGGGGTGTGGGAGTTGGTTAGTTCGACGGTTAGAGCTTCTACCTCTCCTTTGGTGGTCCCCTTTCCGCCCATCTTCTCCGTTCTCCCTCTGCTGGTCCGTTGGGCTTGCTGCTGGCTGGCTTCGGCTAGTGCCGGATGGTGGCTTTTGTTGCCCGTTGTCTTTTCTCTAGGCGGTGGTGGGATCTCCACGGCGGCTTGTTGGCTTCTTAGTCCAGCGTGCAACAAATCCCTTGGCTCTCCGTACGTGATGGATCGGGGGAAGAGCAGACAGTTGGATGTTAATGGATATCCAATGGATACCCTCTAAGACCCACCAAAATTCGAATTCCTAGTTTATTTGCTAAAATCCATAGATATCCACATACAATGGGCGCCTTCCTTCATGACTATCTCCATTCGGTGGCCAGTGGTGAGCAGTGGTGGTCGTGGCAAAAACTTGGACGACGATGTCCATATTTATATTATATACATCAACATTTACATATTAAATTCTTAATTTTAATGAACTCAAACTTGGCTCCAAATTGGAATTGGAATGCATTATTTCTGACTGGTGATGATTGCGTTATATGGGACAGGTTCTTGTCAATCCTTAGGCGTGGTTGCTCGGCGATGGAGGTCCTGATGAAGCGGTGGATAGCAGTGACCAAGCTTATCGGAAAGACCGTCGCCGCCATGCGAAGACAGCTGTATGCACAGAACTCAGGTGCTTTCGACGGTTTCAGGGAAGAATACCTAATGGCTATCACAGAGAACCCCATCTCTAACCTGCTGGAGTTTGTGGACGGATTCACCAGCATCGCATCGTATGAGAAGCTCGTATATTTTCTCCAAGCGTATGAAGCTCTAAACAATGCTGCTCCGAACATCCTATTCTTGTTCAGTGGGGCACGCAAGGAGCACATCTCTGAGAAGATACTAGGTGTCCTCACCAAGCTGGCTGGCTCGCTGAAGGATATGCTTAGTGGTCTCATAACCAAGATTGAAAGCTATCCAAACACACCAAGTGCGACTGACGTCGTCGGTGTACATCCGCTGGCACGATACGCCACGTCCTGGTTCCAGCAGTTGGTACCGTACGGCTACAGCATAGCGCTGGACTTCATCCCCTACAACAACGGTGGTGGACATGGACCTGGTGCTCCTGCCGGTGGCACCGAGCATGTGACCAGGATGACCAGGATCGGCAGACTCATACTGGAGCTAGCCGACGTCCTGGAACAAAAACTTGACAAACTCGCGCTCGTCTATGCGGACGCGGGAGGTTCGCCTGACCTCTTCCTCGTCAACAACCTAAGCTTCTTGTTGGACTACGGCAGGGACGCCGACTTGGTGTCTCTGCTCGGGCAAGAGTGGGGCCAACGACTCGGAAGCCGGCTTGAGGGGCTCGTGGAGAGGTACGTGGTGGCCTGTTGCGCTCCCGTAGTCGCTTGCCTGGATACAAGCGTGGGTGGTAGTCCGGTAAAAGTTCTGGAGAAGTTCACTGTCGCATTTGAGGAGATGATCCTAAGCCAGGTGGGCTGCAAGGTCTGGACTTACACGCAGCGAGAGGCCCTGCGGGAGGCCGCGAAGAAAATGGTCGTTCCTGCTTTTACGACGTTTCTGCAGAAGCACCCGAAGCTTGGAAAATCCACCCGTTACACGTCTGCCGATGTGGAGAAGTCGCTGTCGCAATTGTTCGAAGGATTTTATCCTTAGGGTTTAGTTCCTAAAATTTTCATCTATCATACACATGCAGGTAGTATTAAATGTAGTTGAAAAAAAACTATTTATACAATTTGGTTGTACACGTCGAGATGAATCTTTTGAACCTAATTACTTTATGATTGGCCATAAGTGCTATAATAACACGTATGTGCTAATGACTGATTAATAATAGTTAAAAGATTTGTCTTGTGGTCTACATGTGAGTTATGAAGTTAGTTTTTAATTAGTATTCGAAAATCTCTTCCGACATCCGGTCAAACATCCGTTGTGACATCCAAAAATTTTCACCCCAAAAGTTTTCACCAACTAGATGTTGAAATATTAGGCAATTTCCAGATTGAAACCATAATATAGATCATGACAAACGAACAACTAGATTAAGCATGTGTATCAAACTAGCATGATTCAATATCATATAGCAACTCAAAGCATGATCCAAAAACATATAGCAAAGCATGATCATAGCAACCAATGTAAATATAGATTATACCCTAGATAGATTGAACATAATGAACGATGAGATTAGATCACGAGAATTATACCTGCAGTTCGTAGATGTAGTCGACGAAGGTGGTGATGACGAGGTTCCCGGGGCGAGGTCGAGGTCGTCGTTGTTGTCGATTAGTGCGGCGGCGAAGACTTCGAAGTTACTGACGATAAAGATGAGCCGTGACGTAGCGCCGCTTGTCCTTGATGGAAGACGACCCGTGGTGAAGAATTGGAGCAGTCGTGTGAGGAGAACTTGCGAAAAACCTTATTCACCATCTCCCGGTGCAGGATCGCACAGGCGACGGTTCGGAGACCTGCTCGCCCGGTCGCTAGTGCATGCGAACGATCTGGCTGAAGAAGTAGCGATGGCGGCGAAGCGGCGAGAAGAGGCGAAACCCTAGTTTTCGGTTAGATGCATTTTGGCGTGGCTAGTGGTCTGCTTATATATTCCAGGTCAACCGTCCTCGTGACATGATCATGTTATAATTCGTATAGGACGCTACATATTATAGGATTTAGGATTCTGCAAACCAAAAGACAAAAACTAAAAATGCAAAAGGAGATTATGCTTTGGCCAGGCGAGGAGCTGAACTTTAGCAAACCATTCACTCAGGTGACGAGCACCTGCGCCTGGCCTGGCGAGGCATGATTGTGTACTTTCCTATCTTATTCTCACACTAAACTTGTAAAGATGGAGAGAACTTCTATATTTAAACAGGTTCTCTCCACCTTCAACTAGTAATGTAGTATAGCGAGGCGCCAGTGGTGACTTTGGAACTTCAAGATTTGCCGGCTCAGTCCTTCGAAGATGTTCATAGGGGTAGGGTTTGCGTACGTGTGTTCATAGGGGTGAGTGTGCGTGCGTGTTGAGCGTCTGCGTTGTACTGTGTAATCTCAAAAAAAAAAAAATTTCCACTTCTCTCCTTTGCTCTCATATGAATGGACCTTTGAGATTTATTAGAAATTTCTAAATTGTTATTGGGCCAAGCACATATATAACATAAATTCCAACACTAAACACACCGTTCCCCTTTTGAAAAAGGATATTTTCCCCTAACTGTCATAGCTTCCACAGAATGTCATGTTTACTGGAATAATGCCTTCATAATGTCAAACACGAATGATAAAGATATAATAATACATTATCACACGAATATTGTGACTATTCAAATCAACTAGGAAGCCCGACGCGGTCATCGCGGCGCCCGTAGCATTGGGAGCTGAGATAGTGTGTATGGTGTTGTGCGCAAAATGTACCTAAAGTCTTATCAGAGAGCGGAGTCATGAGCAGGTTGGCCTATACAATATGTCTTGACAGTATACCATTATACCCTTGTACTTATAGGTATATCAAAAACTGAGAAAACAAACAAAGGTGGTCCTCAACGGATGTAGTTGTCAGGGCATGTACTTAAGGATAAAAGCCCGTAGGGATGAAAACAGATCAGAACGGAGCAGATAATAGCTCTCCCATATCCTAATCCTCCTTTTGTAATCGAATTCGGAACGGATCAGATATTGTATGAATTCGGATGCGAATATAAATTTTTTAATATGCCGGAAATGGTACGGGTTCGGAGGTTCGGACCGGTGACTACTTCCCCAGTCCTAGACCCCTGGTGAGACAGGCATGCACTTGTTCTGGTGTATGATAAAAGAGCCGCCGAGGGTCCAGAACGACGGGCACGGCCGCGCGAAGCCCATCTATTTATGATGCGTGTTGTGTTGGGCCAGAATGGACTGGAGCCGGCCTTTTAATACGCTGGCTTTGTTAGCTGGCCGGGGAAAAAATGTTCCTAAAAAAAAAAAAAAAAAAAAAAAAAAAGCTGGCCGGGGAAAAAGAGTGAGACGACGCGAGGCTAGCAGATTCATACTATCTACTAGTTAATTTTTTCTAATTTTGTTTGAGCCTCATGCCATCTAGTGTTGCTCTACTTCTAACTTGATTTTTATTTAATGAAAATAAATGGCCTATGTGAAATGTACTTTAGGACCAAATGGAAAGAGTCGACGAACGAAGCAAACAGAGCAGACTTCCGACGGCGGCCGGTGGCCGGCCTTAGGGACGAGTCCAAAGGATAGTGGTGGAGTTGGTAAGGTCTGCCGCCGGAGAAACAGTGCCAAACGCTGGTACACGCACGCATTTTGTCCGTCTCTCGCGTGCTCTCTTGCCGTCTAGCGAACATCTTTTGGACCCAAACGAAACGAGCAACACAACGGCCCTGTTTGATGCCAGAGTTAGAGTTAGATTGGGTTATTTTTTGTCCAAATAACCCAAAACCATCTAAACACATGGGTTAGATTGGGTTATTTTGGCTCTAACCCACCAAAAAGAAGTAACCCCCAAGAGGGTGATATTTGGGTTACTTTGGTAGAGCCCACCAACTCAAAGGCACACTAAACTTGGAAAAGTGATTGGAAAAGTGCTTCTGACCCTATCATCCAAACTCCTCATGGGTTAGAATTACTTGAGGGTTAGAGTTAGAGTTAGAGTTAGAGGATCCAAACACGCCCAACGTCCGTCTAAGCTGGTGATTAGTTGACCGCCCGCACGCCTCTGTTTAATACTAATCCCAAAGCCTTCTTTTCCCAGTGCTAGACAGCGTCAGATTTGGACTGGTGCTCACTAGCTCCACAGCTTTGCAGCGTGCCTGGTCCAGACGCCACAACACCACCACCACCGCGCGCGTTCTGCGGCGCAGGGCCCCCCCCCCGGCGCCGGCCAGGCCATCGGGGCCTCAGCTCGGCGTGCCGACGTGAGCCGACGCGCGCGGCCATCATGCGCGCTGCCGGTGGTAGTGGACGCGCCTTTCGTCCGGTCAATCGCGCAACCAACACACATTCTTTCTTCCAAACAAAAGCACCGCAATCGGGCGAGCGGCTTTCTTTCGCGTCTCCCTTTTTCACAGTTTGTCAAGCACGCTTTACTCCCGTCCAGCAGTAATGATTCATCACCCAGAGACGGAGAGGAATCTAAGTAAATGGTTCGTTTGTTTGCAACAGTTGGACATCTACGGCCAACAAACCTCGCTGGAACTTGCAAATAGTAGTACGTACAATCTCCCGACAACATCGCATAGATTCAGGTCAGGTGCAGGCGTGCAGCATACGTAGTACAAAGATAGTAGTCCTCGTACACGTACTAGACTGCAGACGGACATTTCACCTAACCCAACAGTCCATTCATGATTCATCACCATTTCACGGTTCACACCCCAAAGTCACAAGAAAAAAAAACACTATTATTATTATCCGGTCGCAGGTGTCGCAGGCTAATCAACGAACGGGGACGGAGGAGGAGGCGGCGCAAGGAAAAGACACGACGACGATGACGAGCCGTCCGGGCGTGCGTGCGTCGTGTCCGCGGCAATTCTTTCCGCGCGGCGAATTCGTCAACAAAAAATCTTGGGGATTCCCTTCCCGGTTACGCGAGAACCGCAATGCCTTTGTTTACCAACGGAGTGGGGAATCTGCGATGCACAGCACAGGGGCTGGAATGCTGGATGCATTAGGTGAGTGAGTGCCGAAAGGCTTTCGGTTGGCACGTCCATTTCGGCCATTGACTTGCCCTCCTCGCGAGCGCTTGCCGGCCGCCCTTGTGGCGTCCCATCCATCCATCCCAACAACTGCTGCTTGTGGATAACTGAACCGCGGAACGATTGATTAGTCAGACAGGCAGGCTCCGGCGTCCGGCGACGGATTATTATTATTAAGAAAACGTAGGCGGCCGTCAGCCGCTCAATTACGACTGCTGCGAAAACGTAGGCAGGTTCCTGAATCCTTGATGTGTCTTCCTATCCAAGAAGCCAAACCCCATCATTTTGGGTTCTTTTCTTTTGCGACAATTATACCTGTCTGTTGGTCTTCATGATCGAGCCAACGAACAAACGAATGGAGATGGAATCGCCACGGGGGTTGATCAGCGTGCACTTCATCTGGTTGGGCGGCCGGGAGTTGAGTTAAACACGCCTTGCCGGGGGTTTTAAAAAAGGTGAAAGTACAGGCGCTTCCTTCATTTCCTTCCTGACGCTTCCAATTCAAAGCATGGGCGCTTCCACTCCAAGTGGAAAGAAGTGGAGCACGTGTCACGTTTCCATGCCGGCTATGGGCCGCCTCGCCGACCTCGCCTAGCTTAGCACTCCACTGACACTCAGTCATTGTGGCCATCGATTGGCGTCCAACCGAAACCCTTCGATAGCGACTGGTATCACCATGCGGACGCCGGCCGGATGGGGACTCAAATGGGGACTGACGGGAGGCTCCGCACCGTCCGTCCGATCCACCGCCGAGGAATCGTGGTCACACATGATAAACACGAGAATCTGAGCAAGAAAGCTTGTTCAGTACCCGATCAGCACTCGCCGTACTAATCTAGAAGCAATCACTAGGGAGAGACCCTTCAGTGTGTGTGTGTGTGTGGTTAATCGAGAGGCGTGTTGACCGATTAACGGCCACGGCTGCTGGAATCATAATGGGACCGTACTCCAGCATTCCAACTCTGACCCTGACCGCGCCCAACTGCTAATCTTGCTTGTTCGTGTCAGAGAAGCAAATGCAGGTGCAGCGTGGCGGCGGCGAAGGCCTGGGCCTGGGAACTGTTGGGCTGTGTGGCTGTGACGCGACCTTCCGCAATCGGGACGTGTCGTGGCGATCCGATTGGACACACACATGATGATCCAATGATCGATCCGTCCAATGATTGAGCGATGCGTAGGTTCCAGAACCGTGTACAGGCGGCGGCGTTCTTATCTCTCGTGGCTACAGCTTGTGTATCGACGAAACTCGCATTCCATGTGTGTGTTTTTTTGTGGATATATATACATGATGATGCCATGTATGATGTATCTTGTTGCGGACCGTATCGGACAATACAAATCAGGGAGCGCATAAAGAAACAGGGATTTGAGGTCACGTTTACGAATGCAAGCCGCGTGAATCCTCGCCGGAACGGACAATACACGCGACGGGAATCTCGAAGAACTGGACAGCTAATTAACCTCAATATTTTTAGATAAACCAGTATCTGGAGGCCTAGCCTATCTCAAAAAAAAAAAAAAAAAAACAGCTGTTCTCAACACTGCGAAAAGTAGATCGTCAGAATACTCGTCCCAAGCAGCAGCTTTCGGCGTAGCCGTAGCATGCCTCCTGGATCCCCAAAGCCTAGGAACCACCGTCAGAGGAATGGAATGGTTGCATCCCAGGCCAAAAACACGGAGACTCTCCGTGAAAACAGCGACGAGGATGAGGCGGTATTGCGTCCGTGGGCCCGTCATGCGTGTCCTCGTGAACTTGTCGCCCAAGAAGGCCCTCTCTCGTTCGTTCGCCTATACTAGGGTGTACGACCATACGAGAGGTCGAGAAGGAGGAGACCCAACTGGGCAGGGCAACTCTGGATTCCCGCTCCAACCACCCCCATCACGGCCATCGGGAAATCCGTCGCGTAATCGTGTCAGCGAGGACCGGCACAAACACATTCAAAATGGCCTCGGAATTCCAATTTTCAACTAAACATGTTGCCGGCCGGTCTGGCTGTGGATGAAGATTTTTTTAAAAAAACCTGAATGAAGACTTGATGGAATATGGTCTTGTTCTTTGATCTCCCCCGTGATAGTGTGATCACACGGTCAAACTCCAACCCACTAGCCTTTCCTGACTTATTCCAACGGCCACGGAGCCTTTCCTGCAGGCTGCAGAGAGGTGATGAGATCATACCATCATAGCTTGCCTCACCCCAAATAATATTCTGGGTTTTTTTTTCCCCCTTTTCTAGCTTCTTGACTCCAAAGTCACAGCCGTTGGTCGGAGATGATTGAAACCGCGGCAAAACCATTTATGTTGCCAAAACGACAATACTCGCCAATAAGGAAATATGCTTCTTCTAATTTAAACAAAGAAGTAATACTCAGGATATTTGTAGCATGTAGGAGTAGCAATCTCGGAAGGACAAGGGCCGGAAATCTAGCGTAAAGCTCAAGGGCAGGAGGGGCCTGCAATGATAGACGTTGATCGATCAGAATTCAGAAATGGTGAGGCAAAGGCAACGCCCTTATCCTCAGGCTGAGGTGAGCAGACCCTGTTTTCCTGTAACCTGCCTAGCATTAGTAGCAATTAGCAGTGCGCCAGTGCCCACTAGATATTTGATGCTGCTCGCTGGACAGATCAGAGATACAGTAGATTCTCGCTTTTCTTGTAGTGGGAATCAGGAGGGCCCAATGGTGCGGCCATGGCCAGACAGCGAACACCGGACCACGGACCGAACAGGATTGCTTACACTGTTTGCATCGCACTTGTACGTCAAACCATATGATGATTGCAGGCATGTTTGGATGATTTGTAGATTTTATTACAAAACCATGGTATAAAAAACTTGGGTACCAAAGACATGTAAAACTTAGGACAAATCAAGTTTCTAGAACTAAAAAAACGGTGATTTCAGACAAACCATGTTTTTAAAACTATTTACCCTGTCTAAAACAGAATGAGAAACTAGAATAGTACCTTATTTTAACTTTTATGAATTTTTTACAAAAACATTAATTTTAGGATATAAAGTAAGCACCATTGTATTTATTTGAAATACATTTGACAAGATATCTATTTATTATCATAAATATCCACATTTTAAATAGCGCACTATTTTGCCGCTATAGCGGCGCAGAAGGTGATTCGGCGCTAAACGCTATTAGCACAGTAGCGTGCTATTTTTCCTTCTATTGCTGGACATCTGAAACATGCCAAAATCATGGATACTTATGGCTGTGAATTACGGCTGTTTATGGCTATGAATTATGGATGCTTATGACCGTTTATGGATGTGAATTGTGAATTATACCATGCTTTCAGTTTTTCTATAATTGTAAACAAATAACACACTATAGCAGCTATAGTGGCGCAATAGCACGAAACATAAGCAAACACTATCACGTAGCTGCCGCTATAAGCGAGGCCATAACGCCGCTAAGCGGGGAATAGCGGCCAGAATATGTTGTCGCTAAATTCAATAGCGATATCGCAATTAAAAACATGGAGAAATATTGATTTTATTTTTTATACATATCAATATTTATGACAATAAATAGATATAAAAAATTTTAAATTGAGGAAGGACAAAGTTTATTGCATGTAAACATCAAGCGCGATGGGTAGTTTACTGTCTAACATTTTGTAAGGGTCAATCGGAATGTAGTAGTTTACCCTTGCAGAAGTTTTCTTATGCAACAACTGGAGACCATCACGAGACTACAATTTCCACGTCACATAATGGATATCTCTTTCCATGGCCACAGTGAATCACAAGGAAAATGATATTGGGTCCCACAAAAACCGGCGCCAGGTCCCACCGTGCTCGTAGTGGATAGGGCCAGCCAGCCACCTCCCCACCCAGGCCCCGTCTTTTCTGTGTGTCATCTGAGCCCGTCCAGCGGCTCGTTACCACCGTCCGTCCGTCATCAATCTATCCACATATTATTTTATTATTCCCAGTTCTCCCTTTTTCACAAATTTCTCTCTAAGATTTTGCTTAAGAACCTTTCCCATCTGTAACATTTCGGTTCCAGATTTATTAGATAATTCAAATTATATAAATAAACTACTGGATAATTATTCATCTAGACCTTCTACTTATATAATATTTTTGTCAGTAAGTTTGTCTTAAAAATAATTCAAGAATTACTTGGCAAGAGTGGAAATTTGGAGACAGCAGAAGAGCACCATAACTGCTCCTAATCTAAGCACCATGACTGCCCTATTTGTGTAGTACTCCCTCCGTCCCAAAAATAAACGACGTTTTCTCTTCCCAAAACATCTCCGAATTATATATTAAAATAGGATTAATATTTATATTACATAATTAGTATCATTGGAAAGATCTTTTGATCTAGTTTTTAACAAATTTATTTGGAGATTTAAATCTTCTACGTATTTTCTACAAATCGACTTGCCAAAACGTCGTTTATTTTGGGACGGAGGGAGTAGGCTTTTCCTCAGCCTTTGTCTCCTTCCCTCCCCAAACTTTATTCCAAAGCTTTTGCACTTGTTGTCAAGCAAACCAAGGAAACAAAGCAAAACAATTTGCAAGTTGCCAAGACATCTCTCTTGCTTATATATATAACCCACAAGGGACCATGGGCGGGCGCAGGACGGACAAAAGGCCCCCTTCACAGCTTCCCTCCCCAAAGCTACTTTCCCACAAACCCAAACCAAAACAGCTTGCGTCTTCCATTTCTTTTCTTGTTGGCGGCCTCCTTCTTTTGCTTTTGCTTGCTCGTTGCTTCTTGAGGTTGGGTTGAGCCCCTCTGCGCCTTGTCCAAGCTCTGTGTGTTTTATAGGCCCGAGAGCTTGGAATAGGGGTGTGGAGGAAACGGAAGAGGAGGTTGGATTTGTCTTCGGGAGGAGGGAGTCATGTTCCATGGCGGCAGGCCTTTGTCTCTCCGGGGGTCTCTCAAGGCCCTTGAAGCTGATATCCACCATGCCAACACCCTGTAATCCTCTCCTCCCTTTAATTTGCTTTGTATTTCATACTCTCTTGATTCTTGGTGTTCTCCTCTGCTGCATGCTTGATTTTCCCAGGGAAAGATGTAGAGTAGAGAAAAGTTTGCCTTTCCCCCCTTCCATCCTTCCTGATTGTGTATTCGGCTCGTGTTCTAGGCGTTTACTGATGAATATAGCTAAAAATCCTTTTCTTTTCTTCAGGGCGCACGCTATACACAGGGCGTATGGGGGTGCCTGCGTGCAGATGAGGCTCTCCTACAGCTCCATGGCTCCAATCATTCTCAACCTTATCCAATGGATGGATTGCAGCTGCTCCTTGTCATACACGCTCCCTAGTTACCTTGGACTGCTTGAGGTTCTTGTCTACAAGGTACAACTGAATTGCACTTGCCGAGAGAGTTGCTGAATTCACGAAATGGTCTCTCTCCAGAGGTTCTGAATGTTGACATGGTCTCGGACTCTTTGATGAACATACAGGTTTATGTTGATGAAGATGCCTCTATATCCACCATAGAAAGGAGAGCGAGCCTGAAGGAATTCTACGGTATGCTTATTATCCACCATAGGAAGTAGTAATTAAGAAGCTTTTCAGTTCAAGATTTTTTTTGTTGCAGTGGTTTAATATAATTTTGGGACCCCATGGAATGCAGCTATCATATACCCTTTCTTGCAACAACTGGAGGGCAACTTGATGGATAAGGACTGCAAAGACAAAGGGTGGTGTAAGGAGTCTGCTGCCGGCGGCGGTCGGAAGCTTGTTGCTGATGATGACAGGGAGGATGAGTGTGGCATTTGCTTGGAGACCTGCACCAAGATGGTCCTTCCAAATTGCAACCATGCCATGTGCATCAACTGTTACCGAGACTGGTATTGCTTCCTGTTGCTCTTGCTTATCCGTTTTGGGTGTATTATTTAAGTACCAAGATATCTGGAGCCTGGATCATTATCATTTATCAATTAGGGCCCAGTATCATACGCCACCATAAAAAAGTTGCTGGCGGTTTGAATATCCTGAATGTTATATCGATTTTAAAGATAAGGTTTGAGAAACGCGTAAGCATTGACACAGTCTTGGACTCTTGATAGCGCAAGGGTGGTTGAATAATTTTCTTAAAGAACTTGTCCTCTGTGGGCTACTTCTACTCACTCATTGTTGGTGCCTTGGTTGGGAGTGGTTCAACAACCCAGCATAGTCCTAATGCATTTTTTTTTTCGTATTCATTATTTACACTCTCCATTTTTGTCAAATTCAGATGCTACATTCTCCTGAATGTTTCCATTTTATTCTTAGTTGTGGTTCTGCAGTGCAGCTTATCCTGATCACCCCTCATGTGCTGAGTTGGTTTTTATTTGTTTTGTACTACCATGGTGGCATGGGAATCCACGTGTTTCTTATTCTAATTTTTTCAGCCTTCTGTTTGTCAACTATGAGGGATTTGATGTGATCTAATGATCATGTGCCATGTTAGGAGATTCATTCTCTTCATTCCTTCAGTTTAATGCCGTATTAGCCAGAGCTTAGTGGACAAAATTATGGTACTTTGCACCATTGTTAGACGGACCCACGTTTCGTCAACAACTAGCAATGGTACATCAATGGAATTGAAAGCAGACAACCAAGAGAACCGTAGCCTTTTTAAAGTTGTTAAATCCTATTCATTAGTGCCAACCAACTGCTAAGTTACAAACAAAAATTAAAAGGATAAAAGGGGATGAGCACATTGACGTGGCATTCTAAATCCTGAATGATATTCTCTTAGCTGGCAGATCATGCTTGTGTACCAAGGATTTCATCTGCAAGTTATTGTGTTTGAGTATATGACAGGTTTTTGCTTTTAATGATACTCATTAATCGGATGCGTCAGTAGAAATTTGGCAAAGTCAATAATAGCTTCCCCAATAACGTTGCTTCAGTTAGATTATGGATTACACTCAATGGGATTGATTATAGCAGTAGATTCTTTTGGTAAACCACTGGCCCATCTATTATTGTCAGTAGCTGAAAATCCTAGCAGCAATCGGAGCGATCAGGGAGGGATTAAGGATACCATCATCCCAGTAGATTTTAGTCCTGAGCTTCATCTCAATTCTCAACTAGACAGACGCTTCTTCCTCTGTGCTTAACCACATTCTGTTTCAAGCAACATAATGCTGAACTCTGAATGTTATCGTGACTGCAGGTATACAAGATCCCAGTCATGTCCCTTCTGCCGCGGAAGCCTGAAACGGGTCCGGTCCAGAGACCTCTGGGTGCTCACCGGCGACGACGACGTGATCGACACGGTGACCCTGGAGAAGGAGAACGTGAAGCACTTCCTCAGCTTCATCGACAGCTTGCCTCTGATCGTCCCCGACAACATGTTGCTGGTCTACTACGACTACCTAGTCTAACAACTCTGCCCCTCTGAAGAAGCTCAGGAAGAGGAGAAAGGGATCGGGGAAGAAGAAGAAGCGGTGTACAAGCGATGAAGCAAGCAAGGGTTCCGGCAGCCGACCATCCTCTGCGGATCGAGTTGGCAAAGCGAAGCCGTTGCTGACAACCAAACTCTTGTGTTCTGCCATGCCATTGCATGATGGCGTCGCTCGCTGTAATAATTGTATAAAGAAGAAAAATGTCTCGGGTTTTACTAGCTTGACATTTCTCGTCTGGCAAATTGCCGGATTATTCGGAATGAAGAAAACAGGCCAGGGGCCTTGGTGCTTTTCATTTCCTTGAGTCAGTAACCTTTTCTGCTACTCATATTGCAAAAGTACAAATGTTGTGATGGACAACGCTACGGATTCAATTAGAATCGACCAAAGAACTGTAATGTTCGATCTGAACAAACGGAAGGAGGAATGGACATTTTCCATCACTGTTGGATGCTGATGAGAGAGCAAACGAAAGGAAGATAGATGGAGGGCGTTTCAACTGTATCAACAACCATAGCGGTGCTGGGATTCTGTCCGAATCGATTTGGCTATCGGTTTTTCGATGATTGGACACTGAAACTGAGACTCTGGCTGGTTCAAATGTTCAGTACCTGACAGCGACCACTCATTCTGTATTGTACACTAGTAGTACAAGTGAGCAGCCAGGGCGGGGTACCTGACAGTGACCTTTGCAAGGCTTCCAATAGCTAATTTCAGGACGGAAAATTACCTGCACAAGGTGGGACAGACAGCTCTGGACCGTTCCTTGACGCTAGCCGCTGGTGAAACGTACCCACAGGGACGTCGATGCACAAACCATGGCTCATCCTATCTGGAATTGATTTCGCTGCAGCCTGGAAAGCTACCACCTTGCACGGGTGATGCTGTGAGGCCGCGATCAATTGAAGTCTCTCTGCCTCCACCAGTCCACCGAAATCGAGAAGGACCAGAACCCTAACTCAGCAGGAGAAGGACGGCCGGAGAACGACGCTGGAGCATTTAGTTGTTTTCTGTTAGTTGTTTTCTGATAGCATGACTCAATCTAAGGTCCTGCTTGAAATGCAGGAATTTTTCTCTGTTTCTTCGTTTTTCATATATAAAAATAAACTGATTCTTGTTAAATTTCTGCAGAATTTCCATAGAATTTCTGTGTACCAAACAGTCACTAAGCTTTAATCGTCTTATATTTAATAAAAAATGTAAAATAATCCAACTTTTTTTTAAAAAAAAAACGAGATGGGACTCAACGGCCTGGCTAAGAGTGTGCACCACACTTCACGGTAACGGCCCATAAGGTTACTTGTGGCCCAGCCCATATCAGCCCACACCAGCCCATCCTCGACGTGCGCTGTGGCTCCCGCTGCGAGCCATTTTATCCCTTATCCAACCTGATCCCTCGCCATTCCTAGCACACACGAGTTCTCCTTGCTGCGCTCGCTCTTGCCCCCATGGCGCTGCTCGCCATCCAGGGCATGGCCATGTCCACCGCCGCCGCGGCCCTCCCATCCCACAACCACGGCGCCGTATCCCACTCTGTATCCACCTCCTCCTACGCGCTCGCAGCCTCCGCCGCCTTCCCCCGCGTCAGAGCTACGCTCGCCGTCGGCGCTGTAACGTCGGCCACCGTCACTCCAGCTCTTGACGGTAAATTAAGCGACTACATCCTCACTTCCTTTTTGTCTGAGGTAGTTTCCTTCTTGCACATGTCGATGGCAATGGCTACTATTTTCCTCGCAATAAGGGAGAAAAAACAATGGCTACTAATATTATACTGACTGACTGACACATGGAAAATTCGTTTGAGTTCGATTGGGAACCAACATTTTCCTTTGTATAAAATGATCTACTAGTAATGAATTTGTCACTAAATGATCTGCTAGTCGTAAGGAATTTGTCACTGAAATGGGCACCAGAGAGGAGGTACAATTTGTGATACTGTTAGTGGATCTGGCTCAATTACTGATAAAGTTGTTCCACAGGTAGAAATTTAAGCTATCGAGGAGCAGTAGCATATATATGAACTGAAAACTACTATTAAGTCAAACTATGCAAAGCTCGACTACTATAGAGAAGAGTATTAATATCTATCATATCAAAGATTTAAATTAGGAAAAATATGTCATAACATATCCAGTTCTGCTAATTTGATGTTGCAACTATTATTCTTCTCTTCCTATAATTTTGATCGTAGTTAACCTATTTTGACTTAGGACAAAATTAGATCCCTTAAATTTCAGGACAGTAATAGATGGTTTCTACGGCTGATGCTGTTTTGTTGTGATATAAAAACATTGTCCATGGCTGATAAGTTCAAGCGAAAAACACCTATTAACCGACTGACATGGTGTCAGGAATGACTGGCAAACAAGGCAGTTAGCTTAATCTCTTGTTTACCGCTGCTGCCTAAAGTTTTGGTCGCCTCTGAGTGTGATGCCACTGGCCTCAGAGCTGTTGTGGACACTTGTTTGTGCTTTATATTTTAGTTACAAAGAATCAAAGATGCATGCTTCTCAACTTCAAAGAAGATACCTGTAATTAATCATAAGTCAACTCAAATTCTGAATTCTAATGTCCAAACCCTGCTTCACAATTTTATTCTCTGATTGCAAGACCCCAACTGGAGTGCAATCCATTTTGGCTTCTGTTTATATCAATACTGATGATCCTATGGACTGAGAGTTTTAAACTTTATTTGCTCTTGCTCAGTCTACTGTGGGAGAGGGGACAAGAAGACCAAAAGAGGCAAAAGGTTCAACCATTCATATGGCAATGTGGGTGCTCCAGCGCAATTTTCCTCGCATTTTTTTTTTTATTATGTCTTATCTAGCTCTTTGATCATGTTAGGCGAGGCCGCGCAACAAGAAGAAGGGAACTGGGCCTCCACGGCTCTTCGCTCCTCCAGCTCCTCCAAGGAAGGACCAGTTCGATGACGGGGAGATCATTTCAATCGAGATTGATGAGGACATCCTAGATCGAGATTGATGAGGACATCCTGGAATAAGTTGCCCTGAGTTTTGCTTTGTTTTATATTTGCCGTGAGCTTAACTGGCCTAGCTTGTACCAAGTCGAATACTACATATTTCTAAGTAATTATTTCCTCGCCTATAAATGTCAATATGCAGGCTCTCGCACTTTCCGTTGGCTAGTAATGTTCCAACTGCTGAGTTCTTCTTTACTCCATCCTGGAATCTCACTCTACATTTGAACGAAGTAATACAACTCCAAGTATGATTAGGTTTATTAGGTTTATAAAAATAATTATCAACATTTGTCTCTAATTGAGATTATTATAAAAATATATGATCTTTGATTCATCTTACGATTCAAAAAGAGAATGACATAAATTTTTGACTCTGAGATTACACGTTAACAGATAAAACAAAATCCTGCTACTGATTTGTTCAAACACGCTAACTGATTTATTCATACACAGGATCTTTTAGCTACTGATTTGTTCAAACACGCTAACAGGATACACAAGCTCTTGACTTTATGCTGAAACTATGGTTCATACCCGTGTTTGTGTTATTAATTCGTACTGCAATATACTTACTGTTGGTTCATGTAAAAGTTTCTTTTCAAACTTAAGAGAACCAGGGGGAGGATATAAGTGGTAATATCTAAATCACATCAGACCTCTGCAAAATATGATCCAAAACAAGTTGCTGTTTCCAACTCAGCATATAGAATGGTTTTTGCCGATACACAGCCAGGATTACAGCATAGTAGTAGATGTAGAACAAAAAAAGAGGCTGCTCGACTCTCCATCGGCAGGACCAAATTACACGAAATTTAACACCAAAGAGACTAGTTAATGTACGATATAAAGATAACCATCATCCACATAGGAAGCATGTTTTTTGATGACCGAATATAAGAGCAAACCATACTCAGCAACCTAGCTCGTAGGCATGAGTTCCAAAACGTGCACGCAAAGAGAAGCAACTCAGTACTTGTAGTCCTTGACGTGGAGGCTCTCGGTGTCAGCAGCAGAATCACCCTTGTAGGTGCCGAGGGTAGCCTCAGAGTTGGCCTTGCACCTGGCGAGGAAGGCTGCCCTAGCCTTCTCGATGTTCTCCTCCTTGCCAGCCCAGGCCTTGAGGGTGCTCGCCTGGAGGGCACGACCGAAGGAGAAGGAGAGGGACCACGGCTTCTTGGTGTTGAGCTTGTTCATGGCATTGAGGTTGCGGGTAGCTTCCTCCTCGCTCTGTCCACCGGAGAGGAAGACAACAGCGGGCACAGCAGCAGGGACGGTCCTCTGGAGGGTACGGACAGTGTACTCAGCAATCACCTCAGGGGTCACCTTCTTAGAGTCAGAGCCTGGAGTCACCATGTTGGGCTTCAGGAGGGTACCCTCCAGGAGGACATGGTGCTCATTGAGAGCCTTGTAGCAGGCAGCAAGGACGACCTCAGTGACATAAGCGCAGCGCTCAATGTCATGAGGGCCATCAACAAGGATCTCAGGCTCAACAATGGGCACCAGACCATTCTCCTGGCAGATGATGGCATAGCGAGCCAGGCCCTGAGCGTTCAGGTCAATGGCAAGCTGTGATGGCTCATTGGGGCCAATCTTGAGAACAGCGCCACTTGGCAAAGCGGGCACCAGCCTCGTAGTACTTGGCGCAGCGCTTGCCAAGGTCATCATGGCCCTGGGTGGTGGTCTCCTTGTCGGTGCCAGCAACCTCAATGGTGCCCTTGTCGACCTTGATGCCAGGGAGTACGCCCGCTTCCTTCATGACATCAACGAAAAGGCTTGCCATCCTTGGTCTTCTGGTAGAGGGTCTCCTCGAAGAGGATCACACCGCTGATGTACTGGAGGGCACCAGGGCAGCAGAAAAGAAGCTCACGGAGAGCACGGCGGTTCTCCTCCACATTCTCGACATTGATGCTGGAAAGGCGCTTGCCAATGGTGCCCGTTGACTCATCGGCAGCAAGGATACCCTTGCCAGGGGTGCCAATGTAGGTAGCATTCTTGATGAGCTCATCTGCAAAACGACAGGCACAGAAACTTAGTGCATGGTTATCTAACAAGTGCAAAGGATGTCCTGAATAATACAAAATCACTTTAATTATTAATTCAGGAAGTTACTATTGGTAAACCAAACACTGCTTTATATTATATACATACCATTACCATAAACATGCTTTATAAATAAAACTGTGTTACCATAAACATGCTCATGACTAAAAGGAAGCACAGATCAAGATCAGACTAGCACAGTAAGCTTAAAACGATTTATAAAATGCTCATTACTAAAAGGAAGCCCAGATCAAGATTGGACTAGCACAGTAAGCTTAAAACGACTTATAAAATGCTCATTACTAAAAGGAAGCACAGATCAAGATTAGACAAGCAAAGTAAGCTTAAAACGATTTACAGATCTGACTATCCTAGATGCATGGCATCTATTCTAGAAGCCCTACATCACAGGAAAATATTTAGATTGAAAAAGCATGTAATATAATTTGAAACAAGCACACAAAAACTACAACATGAGCTACCAGTGCATTCCAGCAGGAGAATTTATCTTTCATCATGAACCAACATACCAAACTGACATAATCTAACTCACATAATCTGATCCGAGCGTGTGCCTCAACTGGAAACAGCATAAACAGATACATACCACTATATGTATGAATCAAATCAAGACAAAAATAATCGAATCGCATATGAAATTAACCAATCATAGAGGCGTCACCGGCTCTATCTCATAAACCCTTTCGGCAACCACCTAACCCCTATAAAGGCCAAACAAGTAGGCACGACCGCACAAGCCTGTACGGATCTAAAAATTTTCCACAAATCCTACACCCAAACGGGTCTCTCTCAGAGCTATATGAATCGTTAGCATACTCGTCAACACAGCTAGATCTGAGCGCGCCAACAACGAACAACGAACAACAAACAGATCTACGACATCACGAGCAGATCAGCAACGAAACAGGACCGAGGAAGGAGATGGAACGTACCCTTGTACTTTCCGCAGTAGGCCGACATGATCGATGCTCGACGGAGACCACGAGGATCGCAGGAGGAGGCGGTGGTGTTGTTGGGAGGAATGGTTTGGCAGAAGACGGAGACGGAGGATGCGGAGGACGGGCCGAGGGCTGCTGTATTTAAAGACGGGGGATCCGGTTTTGGGCTTGGCGAAGGGGAAAGAAACCAGAAAAGGGCATCTGATCTGGGTGCGGTGCGTTCGCCACCAGACCCTGCGTGCGGATCGGAACCTTGTGCGGCGCGCGCGGTTCGGTGCTTTGCCCCCGGTTTTCGGCTGTATTTTCGTCCACGCCCTTTGGGTTTTCTTGTTGGGCCGGTTCTCTTTCGCCACGAGACCCCACGAGGCATTTCTATTTGGGACCCCTTTCTATTTACCATATTTTGATTTGATTGATGTACAAATTGCATCGGTTCTATCGAGTCTTTTCATTTTTCATAGAAAAAGTATTTAGCTTATAGAATTAGAATAAGTAAGGTATGATTGATATGAATCTGATGCCAATCTTATCACATACTATGTGGTGGTTTTCGAACATTTGTATATTCCGGGACCGATAACCGGTCTGACGGTCCGAACCGGGCGCACTTCGTCCAACCGTGCCACCAACCCCCGGTCCACAAGTCATCCGGTCCGTAGGCCGTAGCCCAAAAAGCCGCCCCAGGCGTGACGCAGCGTCGCAATCCAATCCACCAACGCCGCCTGCTGCTGCGGGTCCCCGCGCGTGACACCTTGCCGCGCCGCAGACCCCGCCGGTCCACCCGTGTACGGCGTACCGCACCGCCTTTGTCGCCGGCCGCACGGAGCGGAGCGGACGGAGGCGAGGGCGGCGCGCGTCGTCGCGGCGTCCGCAGCAGCAGCGGCGCACCAAAACCGTCGGTCGCAAGCGCGGTTTCCGCCCCACCACCGCCTAAACCTGGCGGCCTCATCTTCCCAGCGGGGCTGCGCCCCCGGTTTCGCAGGTCGGCTGGCTCCCGTGCCGCACACAGATGGACGCGCGCCCACGGTTCGCTCCGCGCCACCCGAACCCGAACACTTTTTGCCTTCCGTTCCGTCTGCTCCCTCCCGTGCTCACAACAGCCTCAGGCTTTTCCGCTCTTGCTTCACCGCGCTCACGTGCTCATTCCCTCGCGAGCCCGGCTCGTCGTCGTCCTTGTCTGGCGACGGCTGGGCGGGCGGCACGGCCGCACGGCGCCTTCGCCTTCCTCCCGTGCACCGTGCACGTACAGGTTCAGCGGTGCCGATCACGGTCGCAGCATGACGTCGGCTCGCCCAAACCTTCCTGAGTGCTGAGGTAGACCGCCGCAGCAGGATGCGGGCAGGTCTCTGGCGGCATGCGTGCGTCCAAAGTCCAAGTGGTGGCGTGGCGGCATCGCTGTACGCTGTGCCTGTGCCGGACGGGACCGGACCAGCCGCTGGACCATGACCGTCGTCGTCTCGCAAGTGCGACCCGGCATCTGGTGCTGCTCGGGCCATGGACAAGGACGACTCATGGCTTCACGTGGCGTGACACATACAGGAATGCGGTTCACCGGTCGTCGTCGTCGTCGTGGCTTTCCTTTCTTTTTCTCTTTTCCAACGGAGACGAAAGCCATGGCAGCTTCCACTTTCCAGAGCCGTGGTTCGTATTCAAATCCAAGTTGTGCGATGCGTGCGCAAGAAAGACGAGGAAAGCAGCAGGCAGCGGTGTTTTGCGTGGCCGCCGCCGTAGGTGACTGCCTGGCTGGCTATTGTGGAATATACTTCCACGAGTCACCATCGCTGCGCACTGCGCGCAGCCTTGAAAAAACGGATGCCGGCAACTGGTCTGTGGTCGGCTTTGACAGGTCAGTTTGACAGAGACTTCGACTTGAGAAATGCCTTCGCTGATGCGGCAGCAGTTGCCCTTGTGTTTCTAATGAGGAGCGACCTGGACAGCATGATACTCTACAATCGTTCCACTTCCTTGGCCTTTGTCGCTCATCATTTTTTTCCCCAATATAATACAGGCAGCAAAAGTAGAATCTTGCTACATCAAGGCATGAAATTATATGGTACAATAGTGAGTAGATGTCAACTCAAACAGTCGTCCAATGACTAGTATCAGATTAAATACTCCTAGGCGTCCAAGAGAGGAGGAATCGAGTTATATGTGCTGGGCTGCAAGAAAATTCTGAAGCTTATTATTAGTTATATTACTCTAGATGTCAAGAAGTCCAATTCAAATTGAATATGAACAATAAAGATTGTAAGAGGATGTCAGGTTTCACGCGTTTGACCTTGCAAAAGAAATGTCAAGGTGCAATGATACGCATTGTTAATACTGAGATCCAAAACAATAAAAAAGGAGAATAATGGAGATGGCAAATACGCAAATAATAGAGCTGAGATTTTTCTTGGAGGAAGTGCACTAGCTTGTTTCTCTCTGTCCTCTACAGCCAATGGAATTCGACAAGAGCCAGCGATTTCACCACCTAGGGGATTGCCCTAGAACAAGGAACCAACCCAATGAGTCAAGAAAATGAACCAAAGATACCATCTCACCAATATGGAACATTTCACTTCTTCAGCCAGGCAGTTACATATCTATAGGGACTATAGTGTTACAAGAACTATGAGGTGCAACCCTTTGAAGTGGCCCCGATTGAACGCCACAAAATTTAATATGAATGAACCTAATAACCAATAAACAATCAGAGAAGGGGAGGAGAGGGAGGCAGCAAAGAAGAAAACAAAAGGGGGGTGTACAACAAGAAGCCCCGCCAAATCGAGGGCTGAATCCCTGGTTGGCCTTCCTATACGTCATATTTCTTTGGCTGATGCCATTGCACTAGAGTTCTTGTCAGGTAACCAAGCAATGATTTATTAGGAGGGTATGTCCTCTTGCCATATAGATGTTTCCCTCCAAGATCAGTATACTTTGAACTGTTCTCTCTTTCGATCTGCAAAACCATTAAAAATGAAATGTTTAGAAAAAACTAAACATTAAGAGGCATTTTGTATGGTCAATTTTCATTAAATATTTTCAAGCAAGTTGACTTGTTCTCGAAGAGAAAAAAAATTCTGAAGAATATGTTGCATGTACCTTGCTTATTTTCCCATCTCTCAAGTAGTATCGGATACCAGACCAATTGATTGATTGGGAGAAATGTGATCTGAATGCAGATATTGGATAGAGGAAATTGTCTACCAACACAGCAATGAACACCTGAAATTGCCCAGCCATAATAAGGTTACTAAATAGGTTATCACAGTGGAGAAAATCTCAGGGTCCTAAAATTATTTGGTGTGGTGAAAACGGATACTCACAAGCCCCCAATTGAATGAATCAAGAGATACTTTCGGTCCTTCAGGAGACAGCATGTTGCATAGTTGAATTTCCACCTTTGTCAAATTCCACATTGAAACAAGCTCGATGAGAGTGCATACGAACAAGAGACCCACTAGGAACAAACCTGAAATAGCATGTCACAAGATAACAAAAGTGTGGTGAGACATTCTGACAACAAAAAAAAAAAAAAAAAAAAAAAAAAGGTTTGGGATTGGAAGGCAAGAAACTGACCCCAAGATGAATCGGATGCTTCCTTTACAACTTTGCTGTACGGTGCTCGAAGAGCAGCTAAAACATGGACCAAAGCCATAATATATGGCCAGACAAACCCCCATGACAGATAACAATGACTTGTAAATAATGCACGGTTCATCATCCAGTTGACATTCGATACATATGACTCAAGAACAAAAGTTTGTTTCCTGAGGTAATTCCAGTATCTGCATGAAAAACAAACATGAAGAAAACAATATTAGTTAAGATGCATACATTGGTTTAGCATAAGCAAGTGCAAAGAAAAGAAACCCAGAGTATTGTGGCACAAGTAGAAATCCATAGTATATTAGTGTTTTTTTCTCAAATAGTATATTAATGTGTGAAAACATAACTCCCAGTAGGGTAATTTTCCCAAGAACACTAGACACGGTACGAAACCAGAGTAAGTCAAGGGCCCCTTTCCAACTATCTCCAGCAATTGCATTCATTGTTGCACACCAGAAATCAGAAATGTGCCACCACTGTACCAGGTATTATGTACCACTCACCACTACACAGATGGTGAAGGAAGGTCTTAAGCCATGTATTTTTCAATGGATAGAGCATATTTTATTGCTTATTTTCACTGACCCACCTACATATCCATCATGGTTTTCACAGAAAATATGTTGAGCGGGACATCCCAACAGTTTAGCGTAAAAAAGATATATTGGGTGCTCTTTTTGGCACCCACCTTGAACCTACCAAACTTTGCTTCGCAAATAGAAGCTTTGTCATTGTGACAGAATGAATGGGACTCATGTGATTTACTCTTTTTTTTACTGCCCTCAAATAAGCTGCATAGCTTTCCAATGCAAAATTTGCTGTACCTGGAGAAGCTAAGATCACTGGCAAGAGGGTGTGGAAACACAGCAACAGGAGGTGAAGATATGAGCCTTTTGTGTTGTCCTGTGAAAGATACAGTTAAATTATTATAAATAAATGCTGTGTGGTCAAAAGGCATGGACCAACAACACAAAAGATTGATATGAACAAAGTAAAGTCCTAAATAGAAAAATGATTGAAAATCATAGCAGCCCTTGGCCTTTAAGCATATAGAAGTAATTATCAGATTGTATTTCATTCCCAATACTAAATTTTGGCCTTTTGTAACAAAAAGAGGCATAACTCCTGGCAAAGAAGAATTACCTGCTATTGCAGCAAGTGTCATATCATCTGAGTAGCCACCATCTCTTAATCCACTGACAACACCATATCGGTCTTGCCTAAAATCATCAGCATGCATCTAAAGTGAAGCCTTGTTAGAAACACTATGGATGATTAAAGTTTATACAGAGCAAATCTAGAGAAAATGTTTCCATCAAGAAATAGACTATATATACCATCATACAGCCACCCCACAAGAAGAAAGTCTTCCCACCAGTTGCAAATCCCATCGAGCAAGGCTGCATTATGGTTATTGTCACTAAATTGCAAGAATGATCAATAGTAAAAGGGAACAACGGATATACACACAAAGAACTACATTACTAACTAGCAAAAACTCAAAGATAGACTGACAGGGTAAGATATGCTAACAAGGAAACATGATGAGGCTAAAAAGAAACAGCCCTTTGGACGTTGGTAATGCAAACCTTTATTTCATAAACAAACAAATCGTTAGCCAAAGAGATGCAAACACTACGGAAGGGACAGATACTATTACATTGCAGAACAATGATGAAATATCTCGGTGGTTGACATTTTCCCAACATTAATGTTGCTTAGAATTCTATTTTTGGTGGAATAATAGGTACTGAGCTTAACAGATAACATGACTAGATCAGTAACATGAGGGGACTTTTTCATGGTGTAGATGAAAAGAGAAAAGACAAAAAGATCAAGACTGCGATAACAGAAATAACAAATATTTATGATGGGAAGGTAGTGTCTTAGCACATTGAAATAATAAACAAGTTAACCCATGGAATAACTGCACACAATGTAGATTCTAGATTAACTTTCTTGTATTTGATGAAATGAAAAAGATTTTAGATTAACTTTCTTGTATTTAATGAAATGAAAGGCAGATACCCATAATGTATGGTTCTAATTAAATAACTTCATACCATGTGGTATTCGTATATGCAATAGCTGCCCAAACTGCCAGAAGGTAAGTCAAGGGGGTATCCAGTTTGTATAAATATCTGCTAGCCACAAAAACATACAATGTTAATGCAGTGAGGGCAATAGAAGAAGGGAGGAGGGGTTCACAAAGAAGCAGACCTCAGGATTCTTCTCCATTTCTTTTGTGAGAGCTCCAATAGTCCCAGGATGCAGCCTCACATCATCATCAAGAAACAAGACATACTTGGTATCCTTGTGCATCTTTTCAACACCGATCTGTTTCAGTTTGATAAACATGAGTAACGAGTCAACTTATTGGGCTTTTTTCGTAAAAATAACAGGCCAAGAGATGACCATATAGTAACGGTAGTAACAGTCGAAATTTGTGGCATTTGTTAATATTCAGTGTGACTATCCTCATGCTTGCAAGGTATACAAATGTAGCACTTACAGTTTACCACCTTTCAAGATGCTTTAGTTACTATAAAAGGTGAAGATGAATGATATGTAAAAGGCAAAGAAGAATATTGGAAACAAAGAGGGACACAATAGAATGGAATGTTCAAATGCATGCACATTCAACAGCTCCATTCCACGCACTAGGAACATCTACAAGCATAAGCTAAATTGAGCATTCAGTATTATGAACAGACCATGAAATAGACATCAAGGTGAGAACAAAGTCATTTACGTACCAATTGATTGTGAATTTTCTGGCTACAGGTTGTTGACAACCCAGCCACAACCACCTTCGCCTCTAGATTGTCCTGAAAATTACATCTAGTAAGGTTACAATAGATGACGAGTTTGAGAATATCATGACTGCAAACCTTACGAACCAGTCAACTTACTTTGTACTCAGCGATCAAGCGGGAAACAGCATGATACGCTGGATCGTCTTTGCTCTCTACGATAAACAGGAATTCCAGTGGCCCCCCATAAAGTGATGTAATCTGTACTTTTATGGATTATAAGGGAACATAACAATCCAGGACATAAACAACAACCATTATATATGTTTAGTGCAGTTTGATCATACCTGAGTTCGCCAATTTTGCAAATTATGTTCGCCAAAGCCCTTCAAAGGCATAATTACAGAGACTCTAGGTAAATTCTCCTGAACAGAATGCTCAAGCTCATCTATGTTGTCACAAAGAAAAGCAAAACTATTTCCATCTACAATGTTGCGCCTCATGTTCTTTATAACCCTTTTTCTGGCAAGAGAACATAGATTGTATAAGAAATCAGCTGGTATATTGTTTCCATCTTTGTCAAGAAAAACCTAAAATCACAAAATTCCTTTCTTTACCTGACAATTGAAGCAGCTGCCCACCCGAGAGCAAGAACTAAACAGATACAGCACCCCTACATAAATGGGATAGCCAGCATACACACAAGACGAGATTGTAAGAAAAATGCCAGTAAACTGAAAGCACCAAAAAAAAAGGTTCAAACTTCAAACTGAGCTACAAAATGAACACATGCCGTATCCCCGTGGACATTCAAAATGTATACCACAAAAAAAAAGGTCAGTACAATTGGAGCACCTATAGCAGTAGAAGGTAACAAATGGAGTGAGACAAGCTGAGATCGATAACGCTTGTCCACAAACTGACAAATCAAAATCTGCTGTCTTTTCAAAAGTACAGTAGTAATCAAACTTATGCATCATCCCATCTCATTCAAAAAGCACAGTTAACTGGTTAATCCACTGTAAAACTTCCCAGCATCCATAAAACAGTTGCGCCGTCACAAAACCCTCTGTAACTTCCTACTTGTGGGAGAACTCAGAACAGAATCGTGAAAAAAAAAAACGTGACCTCAAAAACATCGCACTCTCCGCAGCTCCCAGACAATCGTAAAAAAAACCCTGACCTCAACTCAAAAACATCGCGCTCTCCGCAGCTCCCAGACAATTCCGCCCCGGCGTCCACAATGCGAAGGGCAGGAGACGGGGCCTCACCTGGATCTGAATGGCGATGGCGAAGGTGCTCGTGAAGGCGCGGCTCGCGGCGGCGAGCATAGCGTCGGCGGCGGCTTCCATCGCCGCCATTGCCCGCGGCGGCCCCCCCCTCCTTGGAGCCGCGGCGGGGCACCTTCCGAAGCTTCTAGGCGCTTCTAGAGGTGGGTGGGGGGGAGCAGGAGGCCGCGTCTCTCGCCGGATCTCTCTACCGGGCCTGGCCTGGCCTGACCTGACCTGGGCGGTGAGAGAAGGGGAGAGTCTGGCCGATGTGGGGAGAGAGGAGGGAGAGGGGGGAAGGGAGAAGGGGTTGATTTGGGCTGGCTGGCCTTTGTGATTAGGGCCACGGCCCTGATTCCCAAAATGCTTCTGGCCACCTGCTCCACATTTTTTTTTTTTGAATTGGCGTTGCTACAATGCTACGCGTACCAAACTCACTAATATAATCGATATAGATGCTCTGTCTGCTCTAATTATATCGCTTAATTTTATTATAAAGGTAGATTTTTTAAAAAATTAATTTTTTAAAAAAACTACACTAACATCGCTAATATCAAATTTCCATTTAAGTTTCCAAATTAAAGTTTTTTTTTCTAAAAAACAACAACAACATCGACAATATCAAATTTTCTTTGAGTTTTCCATGGCATATGTGTTGATAGCGAATTTATCTAAAATTATATATATTAATATATTATATATTTATTAATAAAAATAAGAAAATCTTTGCTTAGGATATAAAAAAAGTGGTCTATATTTGTAAAAATGAGTGAGTAACCCATTGTAATATTTTACACAACACTAATTATTGTTTGTTTATGTTTACCGTTAAAGAACTAGCAAGAGTTCATGAAAAAAATTTTATGCCTAGTTGATATTTATTTTGCAATACTCCTTGTGTTCTTTACATATGACATGGAGTACTTTAAAGTTGAACTAATCAACATCATGTATAAAAAGACATAGGAAGCTACTAACCAGAAATCTCATAACATATTAACATCTACAATATCAAATATGTTGTCATGTTCGTTTGGATGTTATAGTGTTTATCTTTCACATCAAAACAACATCAACCGACTTATCAACCACAAAAAACATCAACCAAACAACATCAAAGATATATCATATTGTAATCTAACAAATAAAGTTTGATGTTGCAAATAAACTAAACTAGAGAAATTCTACTTAGCACAAAGTTGAAGCCATTAATAATGAGCTTTGCATGGAGGGTGGTGCGAGGTCCTGTGTGCGTGTAGCAGGAGCAGCTGTTTGAGCCAAGAAAGCAATCTACTGCTGGGACAGGGAGATGCCAGTGTAGGGATGCGCATCTGTTCCACATTTCGCGTTGAAAGCCAGCCAATCCCCATCCCTTTCCGATCCTCCCAAAACGGCCAAAACCCGTCGGGAAATTGTTTAAAGCCTCTGGTTTCAATGTCACTACAGCCTGTTCTGACGCTGCATTTGCCTGTTACGTTACTGCTGATCCCTGCCGGACCCAGCTAAATCCTCCCGGAAAGAAACGCTCGCGTCGCGAGCTCATCATATCGCTCGCCTGGAATGACAGCTAAATCCTGGAAAGGTGGGCTTTTATTTGTCGATATTGCACAAGAGTCATCGCTTTTGATTTTTTTTCCCTTTTCAAGTTAACGAATCGAAAAACTGAAGCTTCAGAACAGAGTATTGACTGAACAAATGACAGCTCAGAAAACTTATGAAACGAATTGTTCTCTGAAGAACTTCTGGAATATGCCAATTAGCCAAACATGACCTGTAGGAGACCGGACAAGCGAGTCCAACTCCTTTTTCAGTGTATCAAAGATTGCACTGCACCAAAGCCAAGCATGTCATTAAACTAATCTCAGATCGGAGTGGCAAGCAAAGCAGCAGAGATAGATTTGACTAACCAAAATGATTAACAGAGGAGAAACGGACGGGCACACATCACGTGCAACGTGTCCATTGAAAAATGGCGGCAGCAGTTGTCGTAGGGGAGTCTGCATCCCAGAAAACAACACGTCGGGGGTGGGGTTCTCCAGGGGGGTGTTCTCCAGGGGGCAACCTGTACCTGCATGTCAAGATTGTTTAGTTGGCAAAAAAAAAAAAAAAAAAAAATTGTTGGAACTCTTGTAGCACTTTCGTTTGTTTGTGAAATATTATTCTATCATGGTGTAACTAGCACTTAAAAGATTCTTCTCATAATCTACATCTAAACTGTGTAATTAGTTATTTTGTTTATCTACATTTTATACTCCAAATATATATATTTTTGTGTATTTAATGTGATGTGATCGGAGAGAGAGAGTGAAAAAAATGGAATTTGGAGGGGAACTAAACAATGCCAGATCAACTTGATCTGAATTCTTGGTCCACAACCTGCTCCCTCCGTACCAAAATAGATGTCATTCTCGCCTCCGGAAGTAAACGTTTTAAAATGCTTGGCAATTATATATTAAAATATATAAATATTTATGTTAAGTAATTAGAATCATCGGAAAGGTCTTTAAGTCTAGTTTTTTTAACAATTTTTTTAAAGATTTAAATGTTGCACGTATTTTTCGACAAACCTAATCAAAGTTGTGAAAGTTTAACCAAAGACGTAGTTGGAATTTTGGGATGGAGGAAGTAGTTTGTAACGGTTGGTGGGTTGGTGACTGCGTTGCGTTGCTCGTGCACAAAGACCGGCGTCCTGGGATAGGCAGTCTATTTACGCTTGTCTCCTGGCACCCCTGGAAAGACCTGAGCACTCGTTGCTTCAAGAACGCGTCGGCAACAGGACTGGAGATGCTATTGATGATCAAAATTGAAGCCAAGCAATGGATAGAAGTCGGCGCCGTCGAACTCCAGCTGCTCGCTAACCCCTAGCTAGTACTTAAGTCTGTTTTTATAGAGTTTTTGAGAACGTTTTGTTTCACATTCATTCTTATTCATTTGGTTCAAAATATCACAACTTTTGTTGTAGTATTAACCAAAGAAAAATAACTTAAATTTGACTATGTTTGCAAAATTTTTTAAATAAGATGAGTAATGGCAAATCAAATGAATTAAATTCACTTTGTAAATTGAAACGGAGGTATTTTTTCTTTAACTCACATTTTGTCCGAAAATAAAAGATATGGCACGTTTGTATTTTTCTTTTTACTACTAAAAATTATTCACTTTTATTTTTTATTCACTTTTTTTTTTTTTTTTAATAATGAGTCTAACTATATGAAAAAATTATACTAAAAATAGTTACATTTCACTTGTAGATACTCTCTAATGATTAAACTTTTAAATTATACCATAAATTATTACTCTTATAATCTGAAAAAGTTAAATTAAGTCATATATTTTAGAATAATCTTAAAGAATAACATGATTGACATAAGGATTGGAGCGGATATTTTATCTTGTTTTTCTTGTAGAATATATTTTAGAACATATGAGGTACTCCTCCATCTAAAAAAATGCTACAGCTGTTAGAGGTCATTCGTTACCCCGACCGACCCCACGGCTCCGCTCGTCCATGGTATGGGCGCATCCCATACCGAGAAGACGACTTCCAACTACGATTAGGAGGGGCGACGCGTTCCGTGTACGGAGATCGACCAATTTCAAAGATCCCATATTTAAAATTTTATATAAATTATAAAATAAATAAATTATTAAAGTATCTTTAATGAAGTAAGTCACCACAACATAAATAAAGTAAAATTATATTAAATAAAAATTTGAATAAGATAAGATAGTCAAATAAGATGTTGAGAATTTTAAAACGGAATAATAAAGAATAATAATCCTATTTTAAGTCGAAACAAGCTGACCTAAACCAGCACCGAACGGTGATCGAACGCTGTTCGATCTCGTGGTAGCTCCTGTCTGTGGTCAGATCCGTATCGCTGTCACGTTGTGTTTCTGGGCTAGAGAGACCGCATGGACCCATGCACAGAGGAGCAGTAAACCATCCTGTCTGCCCCTGCGGCCCTGCCGCTGCCCGGTTGGTGTGGTGACCGATGAACTCGGGCTATTTTGCCCCGGTCACACATGCCCATGTGAAGGCTGCGTTGGCACCGCGCAAGTGGCAGTGGCAGCAGTCTTGCCGTTGCCGAAAACGAACCGCACAACACAACACGATCCTCCCCGGTCACCACACCCCATGTCAGTTTTTTGTTGAGGCAAAAGAAGCATTCTCACACGCTCAAACGGCAGCTACCACAGAACCGGATTGAGCGCTGATGCATCCATGTCATGGCCTGCGGCAGCAAGATCCTATTCCTTCCCGTGACTGGACTCTGAAGAGAACCACTTTCATCATCTTCCAAGCTCCATCACCTGCAGGTGTTGCAGAACATCTCCATGATTGAAGCAATCTCTGATTGCATCGCAGGTAGCATATGGCCTTCGATTGCTTGGTAGGTGGAGATCCTAATGAGATGATCTGGATGCATGCAGTGCAGGCCATAATGCCATGTTACGCACTTCCGCTGGAATGGATGGGCCAGGGAAACGGGAATTTTTGACTTAGATGATTGATAAGTTGATCTGCAGATATAATAGTATGTATGATCCGTTTTAAATTGTAAGTCTTTTTGACTTAGACATGTAGCAAAAGTGGATGTACAAAAAAGGGGTCAAAACTACATATAATTTCGAAGGGTAGAGAATAGTATTCCTTTTGAAAAGCCTTCGTATCAGAATGTTAGGACGAATGAAGCATGAAAACGTCTTCAATGATTGATTATGCAGCGAATATTCTTTTAGTAGGGTGCATATGCTGTTCTTGGATGCCAAGCTTATCAGTCGGGTAGCATGGTGCCTTGCAGAAGTTGCTAGGCAAACGATTATACAATCACATGGGTATAGTCTCTTGAGGTTTCATGCACAAAGTGACAAAACCCGGAGGAAAAAAAAACTTATCTCATAGCTAAAACTATCTCAAAATCTCCATGCTACCAGTCTACGACTGGGCTATTCGTTCTCCGCAGGATGGGATGGTCTGTCAAAACGGTTGTTATACATTGACGGTTAACAGTAAAGGTGTACACAGTGTGGAAAGAATTCCTATATCTATGTGCACTGCATGAGGGGCGTCAACTATGAACACAATGACGAGCAACAATTTTAGGGGTTGAAGAGCTTGCGGAACGGCCCGTCCTTCCGATCTTTGGCCGCCTCCGTCAATGCAAGGAACCTCTTGAACCCCGTGGTGGCTGCTCCGCGCCCAAGCGCGGCGGCTCTGGCTAGAACATCCTCTTGGTTCGCCAGTGCTCCCTTCAAGGAGGCCATGCTTGGTGAAATTGAAACGGCTGGACTTGCCACCGAGGGTACTATCTGGACAGATGCTGTGGTGACCGGCGGCGCGACCGTTGGAGCAACGACAGGGTGTTTGATAGCGGGGGCTGGGGCAGGGGCGTGTTTGTTGAAGTCCTCCAGGATAGTTTGTTGGTCTGCTTTCTTCAAGCCCTGTTAGCAGTCAATAACAGAAGCAAACAATTGAGTGTCGAATTAGCCTGGTTGAACTTGGCATACATTAGAGGCCACATTTTAATATAACCTTGAGGTCAAGTATCCGCTGAAACTCAAGAGGCGTGCCTTCGGGAAGGAGGGCTCGGTATGTGTTAGCAACAGAATCAACTGGTGACAAAATGACCTGCATGAAGTTATGTCATCAGCTTGATACTACCTGGTGGTAATCATTCAGCAACGTGCCTTTTCAGCAATCATTACGTCATTCTCCCAAATGTACCTTAAGTAGTGCTTCAGCTTTACTCATTTCCCGGCTGACAAACTTTGAGTAGCTAGCAGCACCTGTGCTCTGTAAACACAATGCAAGGAAGCCAGATTTAAGATTTTGAGATACCATAACTTTAAAATATATCTTCTCGTTAGAACTGCAATCCAGCATAAACTACAAACTGCTGCATTAGCAGCCTATGTACATAAGAATCAGACCATTTTAGCTGAACATGCACACTTTCGGGTGCTAGATTTCATTCCACAGACTCAAGAATACATGAAACAGAAGAACTAGTCCACTTAGATTGGTAGCCAATATAAGACATATATACTATTGTAGATATTAAAACATGTAGACAGTTGTTCAGATTAGAAGGTTACCTGTTTTCCAAGAGCTGGGATGTCTAGGAGAATAGTCTTGACTGCTTGGGTGTCCAAAAGCATCTTGGGGGCAAAACACAAAGCAATGAGAGAAGTCCGAATAAGTAGTAAATAAAACAAAATTAGCTTTACATGGCATTTAACTTGTACCTGCTGTGCACCAGTTTCTGATATATGTCTGCACTTGTATATGTTGAGATAAAACCGAGGACCAAGAGAGGCTGCAAGCTGGATCAGAATAAACAAAGTATAATTGACCACACTGACAGCCAATATGTAGTTCATAACGATGAAAGACATGTGATATTTTATCTTATTACAAAGATGGATACTGAACTTACTTTGTCCAGGAAATACTGGAAGTAAGTAGGTGAAAGCAGGGTACCAAGCACAGGAATACTGCTTGACAGAATAGAGCTGATACCATTCACATATCTGGCACGCAAAAGTGAATCCTATTAGATATTTATAAAAATTATAAAAATGTTAACGAATATTTTTGTCTGATCTGAAATTTTTGCAAGGCAAATAATGCTCATAAAGCAAATTGGATGTTACTTTTAAAAATAAAGAACATGATGGTGGTGCCAAAAAAATTCAACGATCTTACTAAAAGAAACTCAAAGATCTGTTCAACGTGCAACGCCATTACGAGCTCACATGCTAATAAATGACATTTCAATGTACTACAATAGCCCTGCACCCGAATCAAACTCCAGCTGAACCTGTTCAGTCCAGCAATCCACCATTTGAATTAGTGTATAATATGCAGGCTCCAATAAGATAGTTCTGATTTAGCACTCCTAAGTGAATTATATCCTATCTCCTTCCAGTAGAAAGACATTAACAACACCACAGCTACAAAAAAGAATGACATCATTGCTACAATATGGCATGTGACAGACTAAAATATTACAACATTTCTCATCAAAGACGTGGACTAAAGCGTATGGCCAGTAGTCCTTTTGAACTTCAAAGCACACAGAATGAATATCAGCAAAGGATGCAACAGAATAACATAGGGGATCCAGTAAAATCTTACTCTGATTGATCACCAACGCTTTCAAGGGTAGCCCATGGAACACGAGTCATCGCAACCATTTCAGCATCAAATTTTTGTTTCAAGTCCGTGAACAAGAGTCATTAATGCTTTTGTGATCACGGCCGAGAATTCATCCTGCAAGTATTAAGTGTTGAGGCCTTCTCTCCAATGGTAACATAAATAAAATATTCACATAAGTTAGGGACAAAAACAATGAAAGATCAGTCACCTGAACTTCAGACATGTCCACCTTGTCAGCAAACTGAGGGTTAATCATCTTAGCAACATTCTCAGCAAGTTCACCGGACTGTAAAATTTATAGAGAAAGCTAATAGTCAGTTCGAGAGGAACTTGGTCACAAATGCATGCATGCCACACACAACAAGGAAAATTAGCCACATACAACAACCAATAAACTTGAGCACTAGATGCGACAAACTATTGAGCTGCTCATCTCCAGTGCCAGCATTCCCAACCCAGCTTCAGGGGGAGGTCTTAAATTAAGGAACTAAGTGAGTGGTGCCCATGGAAAAATGTGGTAGTAACATAAATCTGGGTACTTGGTTATAGAGAACGGCAGGCCAGGATGCAAGAAGTCTGAAAAGATGAAGATGCACAAGGGGGTGAATTTAAATTATTTTAATTTCTGTTATTCTTGAAGCCCATAGTGTCATTTTGTGAACTAATCAGTGTTAACAGTAGCATATCTCAAAGAAGTCCGCTTATAGTAGCACTTGCAAGCAGACTATGGAATACAAATGAAAGTGGTGGTGAAGAACAGAAATGGCCTCATAATTTGATTGCATCATTTTCTGAAATTTCGCTTCTGTCGAGCATGAGAAGTAATCAACAATATGTTTCCTTCTACATCAGGCTAGCATAATACTTAAGGACAAGTAGCCTTACTGTCTGGTGACAATATTCAGCAGTGTTGACGATGTAGCATATCATTCTCTCATCCCTGTCCGAGGTCTGCAGTGATGTAAAAAGGACATAATTTGCTGTCAAACAAATGAGGAAAACAAGAGTGGTTCAGTTGTGACAATCGTACCCTGATCTGCCCATCGGTACCAGTGGCGGCTGCAACAATACCAGTTCCACCCTTTGGTAATCTGGCATATAACTTTGAAATACCTAGCGAGGGGCATAGGCCTTGAGTATTCTTTGAAATACCTAGCAAAAATAGAGGGGGGTCAAACGGTTATAAGCCCCATTCAGAGGCTAAACTTTATTGGCTATGATAAATAACTAAGAGGCAAAAAAAATAAAGTAGTGATTAGCACATTGAAGGTCAAACTTCATTGGTTTTGATCATCGAATAAATCTAAACATTAACAATCATAATAAATATGTGTACATATAACATCTAACATTACATAGGGCGGTTTTCACTCTACATAGCTACTAACCCAGGCTAACACATTCACGTGAATCGCAAATTTCATTTCATATTTGCTTGTGCTAGTGCAAGGGTTGATCTATTGAACATGGTGTTTTTTTCCTAAAGTAGGAATGCTTACTGCCCTGTAGCTTCTCACTGATGCATAAAGCTCAGAAGCAAAGATACTAAACATACTGGATACTAAAAACCAGTAACCCTGCATGCCAGTTTAGGAAATACACTCATGAGGCCTCCTATTGTTATGCCCAAAATAAACTTTAGAGTCTCAGCAGAGTAAATTATTGGATTTATCAGATTGGGTCTGTTCAAAGAGACATCAGAGTATCAGTCAAGCTTGTTAAAGTGACACAGACAAACTATCAAGAAGTATATAAACAGTAAGTAGATTAGAAATAGCCAATTGCATGAGCAACACAAATCAAGGAACCATTTGTGTTCATGTTAATAGTAGACATTTGTGAGTACATTCATATTTGATTAATATCCATTCTGTTGGTATCTGATGCAATGTGTTCCTATTTGTTTCCAATACCAGCATCTGGGGAAAAATCTGAAAGCAACCATTGTAGCCCGTACACAGCAAACAAGGAAATGTACATAAACGGGAAAAACAAGGAAATGTACATAAAAGGGAAATGCACCTGAAATAAGTTGAACAATGTTTGGTTCTTTGTCAATGCGCTGCACCGCTTTAAGCTTTTTCTGATCACCAAAAAAACCTGCATAGGAAATTAAGATGGTTTGAGAGGCACAAAATGGTGAATATCATACAAAATTGAGGAAGGCAAACTTTGAATGTCTATTCATCAACCTAACCCTTTTCTTTATTTTCTTTTCTGGGTGGTGTGTGCGTGGGTGGGGGGGGGGGGGGGGCCAGAGCTACCCACTTATAGAATTTTGTGAAGCATTGTATTATTTACCTGCATGCTGCTTGATAGAATGTTTGTTTGACTTCCTTCCTCTATTTCCCATCTTTCTTCCTGCCAGAATAAAAGGATGAGTTCAAGGTACAGATACCTCAAGTACAATGGTTGCAATTATATTTATGTTGTGTGTACCTGGACAAGTTTTTCTAATTGATCCACTAAAGATTTTTCCTCAAGTTCAATGTACACAGACATATAAGGTTCAAAACAAGAAGATATGATCCCGTGGAAGTTGAACTGCAAGAACAATGGGCCAAAGTATAGATATGAATATACAGAATGGGTCATCATGGAAGCTTGTGAAAACACTAGTAAGTATGCACAGCACAATAGCTGATATAACACTTACCCCAGCACCAGGAACCGACAAATCTTTCTGCTTATCTTTGTCCTGCCAGTAAGGAGATGTTAGAAGAATTGTAAAATATATAATAAAATGAAAATAAGGGTGTTAAAAACAAACAACAGATACTTGTTCAGCTTCATCACTGGGTCCTGCCAATTTCTTCTCATATTTCTTCCGTATGTCTGAAACAATTTTATTGTGTTCCCCGCCCTCATCTTCGTCATCACTTGCTGTCTCTTTATTTCTAGCATTTGTAGTTCCACCACTGAATTTCTCTGCCAATTCTTCCTCAAATTCAAGGGTTCTCTGGAACGCCTGCATTGCAAGTATCTCAAATGTTCATTACAGATGTTCCACGTGGCAAGTGGATGAGCTCATCTATATCGTTTCAATAATTGTAATGCAACTTTTTCATCAAGTACGTAAATTTTGTTTGTTTTCTTGATCATTGGTTATTTTCAGGGAATGGAAGATCTGATAAGAAATGGGCCTTGAAGCAAAATACGAATACTAAAACAATTACCTAAAGACCTAGAAGACATAACAGAAAGTAGGCTATCGAATATATCGAATAAGGAGGCTATAGAATATAAATCAGTGGCACAGCATTGTAAGATAAATCACAAGAGGAATTACCAATAACAAAGTTGCCACATCTGGTTTCTCTTTGAGGTTATTAAGGATGTCAACAAGCTGGGCCCTGAAAAGAAGAATTTTCACTGGTATAAATTGACTGGTAAGGTGGAAGATAAGAATTGACCGTTATGTTATAAGATAAATTTACAGCTAAGGGGTTAAAGAGATAGTTAGAGAAGACCAAAGCATTCAAAACAAGTACCGAAATAATGCATCAAAAGAAACACAATAAACTGAAAATGCTGTTTAAAATCTATGTAATCTTAGTTTGGAGCAAGATCATTCATTGCAAAACTAGATAAGGCGAAAACAGACCTTGTAATCTTACAGAACTGGATACACAGCAGATAGTCGACATGCCAGGTAGGTGGAAATATTTTCCAGGTTTCTTCATTTGACCTTAGTCGACGTTTAATCCACGCATATCTTCTTTCAGTCTTGTCTAATTTGGCAAGTTCTGATTTATGTAAGAAGTATCAAAACAACAGTGAACTAGGGGACTAAGTCAATTGATAAAAAAATTACAAACTAGACTGATATATGTAGCATATGCAAGGTCAAACCTGCTCCTTCAAATATCTGCCTATATGAGGTGAGTTCCTTGCTGCAAAAGTTCTTCACTAGTTCTTCCCTTACAGATGGCTCCAATGCATCAACCACAAAGCAAGCATCAGATAGCTGTTGTAATAGCATGGGATCTTCTGTTTCCTTCCCAGTTCCTAAGCTGAAAAGGTATAAATTGCTGGGTCTATTTCACCGTACAAAGTAATAGGCATAACAACAGACAACTGAATAAAACATTGAATTGCTCTTTTGCGTGTTCAAGAAAAAAAAATAAAAAACTGAATTGCTTGATTGTCTTACAATTGACTAGGCACATAACATGCTCTGGGAGGCTGGGTTCCTATACTGTTCTTTACCAGCTATTTAGGGAACAGTATTTTGTAAACCAAGCTATTTAGGGAACAGATATTACATTGTTCAGAGGATGCAAAGACCAGATTCCTCTTTACATTATCAAGATATTACATTATTTTGGCTGTGTATGAGGTCCATATAGAAAAACCCATTACACATCTTACAATTGACCAGGCATGCAACATCTCTAGGAGGCTGGGTTCCCAAACTGTTTGTTACCAGCGAACAGTATTTTGTAAACCAAGCTATTTAGGGAACATATATTACATTGCTCAGAGGATGCAGAAGACAGGACCCCTCTTTACATTATCAAGATACTACATTGTTTTGAAAACAGGTCTACCAGGCTGTGTACGAGGCACATATAGAAGAAAATGGTCCCCTGACTGTTACCAGATGATTGCTACCAAGCCGAAAAGGTTGTACATCATTACTATGCGTGTGACCGAACAGAAAAATGTTATTGATTTTTAGAACTTCAATTATACATTGTTCCTGGTTCACCTGCTTTGGGCTGACACATGGACTCAAATTGTCATTTTCTTAGTTTACTGTTCAGGAATTAGCCAGAAATTGGTAGTGCCATTAACAGGGGTATCTTTTTCATCACAATGACAAAAAAGTCTAATTGTTATGTACCTTGAAAAATCTGAAAATACATGAGATTTGAGGATTTTCTTGATATTCTTGAATTTCTCTCTCAGCTCTGTTATCTTGGGCACATCTCTATAGGCTTCAAAATGACTGCATAGTTGGTTCACTGCCTGGAATAGAGTTAGAAATTGGTTGGAAATCATGTGCAGAATTATGCAAAATAATCACTACAAGTGTTCAAATATTTCAGACATTGAAATCAATCCTAGAGTTTTTACAGGTTTATCAGCCAATTAAATCATTCTTACCTCCAGCTGTGCAGCTGCTTCTTTATACTGCCGTTTTGACGCCATAACCTGAAGTTGCTCAACAGCCGAAACTGTACATAAGTTAACACGATTTAGATAAGGTTGACGACCTTTGGTGTTCCACAACACAGAAAGAGAGAGAGGGAGGGAGGGAAACTAACCAAGCATAGTAAGACGGTGAAGAGCGGTTATTGTAGTTGTTATGTGCCTCTTAGCACAATCCAACTTTTTGATGTCGCGACAGATTTCTTGAACCATAGTTTCACTTTGTTCAGCCTTTGTTTTTATTTCATGTATCTTGTGCATTAATTCCTGTTAGTACCAAATATAATCAGAACTTTGTTTTTATTTCACTTGCTATGTACTATTAATTGCTGCAACAAATCCAGAAACCAGTTTGTTTTACTAATCCATTTATCTGACCAGGCAGCAGGCACGATGATTAATCAACTGATCCAATAGCTTCATAGTGAGAAATCTTAATAGGGCATAACAAGTGAAAAAACCTCCGACCTGAACAGCATTTGTTGCAGCAGCAAGCTCTTCCTTGGCCTTGGTTCCCGAGTTGCTCTGTTAAAACATTCTTCTCATTATCCAGTGTAGCATAACAATGAGCAAAAGCATAATTTCATTAGATGCAATTGCATTGACATTGCACTGATCAAATCATGAGACACGTCAGTTTGGTCAGTTCAGTTTAACTGTCCAAGAACAAAGAGTGTACACATTACAAATAGCATCACTGCATGACACAGAGCGTGGGACAACAAGGCCAAACCTGCTGTCGGACAGCGGCGAGGATGCTGGCGTCCACTCGGCGAATCTCACTCTGTATTTTTTGCATCAGCGGCTCCACGCCCGACAACGACGCCTCTGCAGGTCACAGGAAAACCAGAAGAAAATTGTTACCCTAGGAGCTCCGAACAACAGCACAAGCTGAAACGAGAGCATTGCCGCAGCACAGCATCACGAGCAAAGTCCCCGTGCGAGCGAGGAAACACCGATTCGAATCGAGCGGGAGCGTGCGTACCTGTGGGGAACATCTGGTTGATGTATTCGAGAGCACTGGACTTATCCATTTCTCCGGTGAGATCTCCGCCCCGTGCGCCCGCGCTCCAAGGATCTGGTGAGGCCTAGAAGGATCTGGGAGGGGGAGGGCGCTGTGGAGGAGCTGATCTGGCGGGTAACGGACGTCGCGCTCCCCTCGCGCTCACGAGGGAGGTGGTGGCGACAGAGGTGGAATCGCCGGCGGGTACTCGCCGTCGTCGGCAGCTCGGCCGTTCAACGGGAGGCGCCCAGACCCAGCTGATGTATGTATGAGTCGGTTGCTACCCGCGGAGTCCAATAGCCCGCTCCTTCCTAATCCTAGATGTAAAAAAGCTGAAGTGTTTTTCACTCGTTAGAGTTTACCTGCCGCTGAACACACTCT